>JAAMPC010000346.1:0-34312 GCA_016771965.1 Brassica carinata | reverse complement strand
CTCATCAGATATTAATCAATGGAGTTTTGAGTCTCTCTCTCTCTATTCTTTAAAATCTCTTAATCTCTTTAATATCTTGATCTGATTATCTCGATTGTTTGAATCATACTCTTAAAACACAAAAGTGTTTAATGACTACATCAGAGATCAGACCTTGATGCTACTTCTTCAAAATGCTAAAGGAAAACGGTAACAATTATGGTTATTCCCTTGGAGCATCTATGATTGCATATAGGATGATCACTTGATTAGAGAACTAGTAGAACGGTTAGAGGCTAGGAATGAGTATAGATGTGCACACATCATGAAATGATAGGATTCATTCATCACTTGGTAATCTATGTCATATGCAAACGAAAGTAGATAAACCATTGATTGTTGATTCTGGTGCATCACATCATATGATAAGTGATGAGAAACTGATTAAGGCAAAATCATGCTCTAATCATGAGTTTATGGTTAAAATCAAGATAAAGATACATCGATGTTAAGTTTGTACTTTGTAGTTAGCATCATGGAACAAGAGCACTTATGGATGCTCTTAGATATGGGTGTCACATCACATGTGACACTAAGTCTGGGGTATCTGTTTTTCTTAACAGATTTTAACCAAATAGTGCTCTTTTCTAACTCTATTATCATTAAAACATAAACCATTTCCACTGAAATTTGTTTGGGGAAATTTCTTTTCAATCAGACACTTTTTCGTCTCAGAAGCTTGGCATTTCAGCTAATAATTTAGTAGGTCAAGTTTTAGCTTCAGTGGAAAACCTAACCTCACTAAGATACATTGAACTTAGCCAAAACAAGTTTAGTGGCAATAATCATGTTTCATTTGCCAACTTAGCCAAACTGTTGAAAGATCACACCAGTATATGTCCTTACTCCCTAATTGACATAAAACCATTATATACTTGGTTCTAGTCTCTAGTTTTGAACACACTCACACAAAGCAAGCCCAGCTGAGGTTCACAAAGTCTCTGGCCGGTCTGCCTCTCTTCTTCAACACAACAACAAGACAAAATAGAGGAATCAAGTCGTGGTAGTAGATGTACGTTCAAAACCGTTCACAGAGGCATTCCTCAATTCAAACAAAAATAGTGCTTTAGCATCTTTATATGATGAGGTGTTATAGACAGCTGCAACGTTAGGATAACGATGACCTAGATTCTAGATTGTTCTGCAAACTCTTATAAGCTCTATAAAGAGCAAAACGTTTCTTCTTCATTAATCAAGTAAGTAATATTTTAGTACAACATTCTGTCTCTTTAAGTTTTCAGGGTTTTCACAATTCCAGCAACAATCCCCGGAGCAAATGTGTGGTGTTAAGAAGTCACATTATCAGACCTACTACACTGTCCAACAGTGTCTTATAGCAATTCTAAGCGTAATCTTTTCCTCTGCTGTGTAAGCAGTACTTGCGCCAAAGACTTTTCACTCCCACGCTGCAAAATCGTCCCTCCAACTCCAAATGGCGACTTTGTCAATATCAACTGTGTGTAGTTTACTAATTTCGTTCCAACGTATGTTTATTTAACGAAATCTCTCTTAAAAGTAAGTCAATGTATAATCTCAAAAACACTCAAATATTAAGAAGCTAAACCAATAAAATTTCAACTTTTAAAATATCAAGAGGCTCCAGCCAAATTTGAAGGAGATTCCCAACTTTCAGAAAAATAAATGACATCAGAATCATATTTTACTAATTATTTTAGATATCTACACCTAGGAATAGTAATTAATTACTTAAGATATTGTTTGACCATATATTTACATAGAAATTTAAGAAAATTTCTCTAATTTTATTTTATGATATTTATTAATTTATTAAGTAGCAATATTCATTTAGATTTTACTTGGCATAATGTTTGTATTCCTAGGCTCCTAGGCTCCTAGCTATATGTATATATATATATATATATATGTGTGTGTGTGTATGTGTGTTAATTGTATTTCAGACCTATGATTCTTTCTATTTAATGATGATTGATAGATGAGAAAAAAAGTTTACATTTTATGTGGTATATATATATATATATATATATGCAATGCTAGATCTTTTATAGTTAAACTTAAATTCTTTGTTTGTATATATATCCACACTTCTCATAAAATGAAATATCTACGGTAGAAACTTTATAAAATAAACACTATAAATTAATAAATTTTACTGTAAATCTCAAATAATAAAATAAAAACAATATAAAACTTGTATCAATAAAATTTAAGCAATATGTATACCGTAAAATTAAGTATTCTTCATATGTATACATAAAACCTATTTTATTATATATATATATATATATATATAAATCAAAAATAGAAAATTTTCTATAAATTAATAACTCTATAAATTAAAAATATCAAAGTCCTAACATTATTAATTTATAGAATTTTTACGGTATGCAAAAAATGATCAACTCTTATAATGATCATCTTAGAAATATCAAAGAGGAATCTTGAATCACGTAAGCAGTTTCATGTATGATTTTTACTTTCTACATAGTTAAATATAACTAATTGATATTTGTTTAAAATTTAAATAAAATACACACATATTCAATTATTTATATACAATAGAATTACAACAAATAATTTTGAGTACTGAAAAACACGTGCATATCTCTAAATTTTCTAGTGTTAGATACAATAATTGATGTGAAGATTGGTCATTCTTTATTTGTCACCATGTTAGTTACAATAAGTGGTTTAAATCTTGGTCATTCTTATACATTATTAAAGTCATTGTTAATATATTACTTTTTAAATTGACAAATATAGGGTGAGTCGAGAAAGTGGGCAACGATGTGGACACTTCTTTAAAAGAAAAACTTAGCACCAGCAGTGAGGAGTTCTTCTCACCCAAAAAATCATTAAGTAATTAAAAATAGGAGAGTGGTAATAAAATGTTAAAGAATCGTCCCTCTGTCAAGAATCGTTCAAAAATCCTTGAGAGACTAGCTGGACACATGTCCTTGTTGACAATTTAAATTTAATTCAAAATTAAATTATTTTATATTTCTCTAAGAACTCCGTCCTAAAAAAATTAAATCATGCTCTAAAAGTTAGAAACCAATGACTAAATATGAGGTTTTGACCTTCGAACTCAAAATCTCTCTCATACCTGAAATTGATCTTAAAAAATAATAACTCAAAATAATATTATATATCAAGAAGTTTTGAATCTCATACGTAAAGAAACTAACCATTTTGTATTTATTAAACTAACAAAATTTAAGTATAATATTTATTTGAGAAAACTGAATCCTCAAGATCTATAAAATAGTAATTGATAAAAAACAAAAAAAATAGTTTTATCTGAAAATACAGTGAAAATATATGCTAGTTTGGATGATGTTTTAGATAGTTTTATCTGAAAATACAGTGAAAATATATAAATTATAATATCAATATTAGAATGTATAATTAGTTTACAAGATTATTATTCCAAGATTTTTTATATTTAATTATTAAATATTGGTTCATTTAAAGTAAGAAGAATAATTGTTTTAGTTTTATTTTTATGTTCATCAATAAACAGAACTTAGATTGTTTAGTATTTCGTAGGTCAAAGACCCATATTTTAAAGTACAAATGCAATTTAGAATATAATTTGGTAAAATACATTATAATATTTTCCTTTGAATTAATAAAAAATTTAAAGACTTTGCTTAAAATAATAAGACTACAAATTTTATTTGTGATTATTAATTTATAATATTAATAGGACTATTTGTTGAAATAAAATGTTTATATTTTATTGTGTGGTTTTATTGAATTATGTCATTTTGAAGTCGTACAGTTTGAAACAAAAGAAATATATTAATTAAACATATTTTGTTAATTTATCTAGTATTATTTATCTTGTTTTCTAAGTAAACTAATTAGTTATTTGTTATAAAGTTATATTTATTTATTTCTAACGAAAATTCATTTTTATCCCCCACTCCCCAAATGTGTACAAATAGAGAGGTATGGAATACCACTTAAATCCACTCATCCCAGATCCATTAGATAATATCTCAAGTCTAAGTTTCTTTGCTGCTCGATGGCTTTGGAGAAGCAGATTGTTTCCTTATGTCCTAAAGCAGAGGTTGAATTTAAAGACGGGAGATTCCATTTGACGGGAGAAATTCAGCCAATCAACGAAGAAAAGTGTGAATCTGACTATAAAAAGGGCCAGAAATGGCAGATAGGAAACAGCCAATATTATTACTGCGAAAAATGCAATGGCAGAGACCACCAAAAATATGGTAAGATTTTGCCTGAGCTCACACACCCTCTTCATCCAAAACACCCTCTCCAGCTTGTTTATTTTAGACAATTCAAGCGCATCAAAGAATGCTATTGTTGTGAAAATATACTCAAGTCTTTCTTTTATTATTGTCCGGTTTGCGAGTTTTGTATGAATTTAGGTTGTGTGGAGAAAACAACACACTTACATATAGACTGTCCAAAGAAGCATGAGCATACACTTGCCCTGTTTCCGAGGCAGACTTCCCTAACTTGCAACGTCTGTGCATTGGACAATTCAAGAGGTCCAATCTATATGTGTCCCCCATGTGACTTCGTACTTCACAAACGTTGTCGTAACTTGCCAAGCGTCATAAAGATATCCCGTCATGGTCACCGTATCTCCTTCAAACATTCTTTTGTTTTCGGAGATTGGTCATGTGGTGTTTGTCGCAAGATGGTGAACAGCGACTATGGAGGATATTCTTGCAACACGGAGGATTGCTCTTACGTCGCTCATTCAAGATCGCTAGGGTGGGCAAAACCGAACCGAACCGAACCGAACCAATCCAACCGAAGTTAAACCGAACCAAACCAAACCGTGTTCTTTACATAACCCAATTGGTTCATATTTTACTCAATCCCGAATGGTTCGGTTTGGTTTGGTTTTAAACCCGAACCAAACCGAACCAAACCGATAAACCCAATATTTATATATATATATATGTATGTATTAACATATTGTAAATTTTAGTTAAAGTTTCGTTTTCCACATTTTCTTAACTTCCATATATTCTTAAAAAATTCAAATATGATTCAAATAAATGAATAATACTATTATATATATTCTCTAATTCTAATACCTAAAGATTGTCTTGAAAACAAAATCTAAAACTATAAGTATCTATATCGTAGTCGCCTTGTCTCGTTCATCTTCTCCAATTTCTTATGTGTTTATATGATTGTAGATATTAGTTTAATTATTGCAAAATCATTTTAAATTTGTCATCTTTATATATTTAAAAGGATTTTAATTTTTATAATTTAAGACTATATATATGTTAAACTATATACTTATACAAAAAATTGTATTTTAAATATATTTATTTTCATTTTTTTAAAACTAATGTATGTATTAATTTTATATTTATATTTTGTATAAAATTATATATCCGTATATACCCCGTTTAAGTCCGCCTATCTTGACTAGAAACTATCTGATCATCTCAGCGTAATGACCGCTGGCATTTTAGAACACTTGTCAAAAGTAAAATTATATAACGAGTTATAGCGGGATCAATAAAAACAAAAAGTAGATGCAAATAGTCTTTTAGCTTATAGATTTTGGAATGCTTACAAGTCTTTTTACGTTAATTTGATTAGCCATCATATTTTATAACCAGCCCGAACTATACCGAACCAAACTACACCATAATAAAGTAAATCGAACTAAATCAAAACCAAACCGAACTAAATCTAAACCAAACCGAACTAAACCGAACCAAACTAAACTCGAACCAAACCCAAACCAAAGCTACTTTGGTTTTAATTGGGTTGAGTTTTATAAAATCCAAATTAACCAAACCAAACCGAACCCAAACCGAACCCGAAATTAAACCGATGTGCCCACCCCTAAGATGCGCTACACGTAAAAATGTGTGGGATGGAAAAGAACTTGAAGGAGTACCAGAAGACACTGATGCCGTAGAAGACGAACGCCCGCCATATGTGGAGATTGGTGACGGAATCATAAGGCATTTTCGTCATGAAGATCATTTACTAAAACTCGAGGAAGATACCGATAGAGTTTTCGACGAAAACAAACGTTGTCAAGCATGCATCATGCCTATCTACGACGGTAAATTCTACTCATGTACGCAGTGCGGTTTTATCCTGCATAAAATATGCGCAAATCTTTCTCGCACAACACATCATGCTCTGCATCCACATCCACTTAACCTAGTTGCTCAATATAACAACTATAGGTTCAACCTTTATGATATATGTACAGCTTGTAATCAGCCGTGCACTGGTTTCATGTACAAGTGTAAGGATAGACGATGCCATTTCAGACTACACATACAGTGCGCCACAATTTCTGAGCCCTTTATACATGAAAGTCACACCGATCCGCTATTTCTAACATCAGAACCCGGAGAGCGAAGATTGTGCCAGATTTGCAAAAGAAAGATCAAAGAAACGTTCAACTGCATCGAATGTGACTTCTCCTTGTGTTTCAGATGCGCCATTTTACCACATAAGGTGAAGTACAAGCATGATGAGCATCTCCTTTCTCTTTCTTATGGAGAGGAGATAGATGCTACCGCTACGTATTGGTGTGAAGTATGCGAGTCAAAAATACATCAAGAAGAGCGATTTTATAAATGTGATGAATGCTGCGTCACTATACATCTGGGATGCTTACTTGGGAAGCACTTATACATCAAGCCTGGTTCTTTTGTGTGCCACAAGGGTGACATAATCGATGTTCTACTCAACAACCGTATGTCTCGACCAAGTTGTGTACGTTGTTCCAGCCGTTGTGAAGACAAATTAGTTTTCAAATATTCTAGATCGCTATCATTTTGTTCTTTGCGTTGTTTTACTCCATCTGTATTGAATTTTAGGTAGTGCCGGTGTAGTTCCACGCTGCCAGTTATTTTTTTTGTTTTGTTTTTTCATGATATCATACATCAGTAGATCATATTTGTTTATTTACAATATTTCTTGGGTTGTATTAAATTTTAATCATATTTTACTATATACCAACAAAAACAACTTTATGAACCTTGCCAAATAATATTCGAAAAATGCTTTTAAGCACAAATAAATAAACAAAACACTTGTTCGTTGACCAAGATATGAATAACGTTTTAATTAAATTCAAATGAAATTAACTATCACGTGGGCTGGTGCGTTTGGTCAGAACTCAGAAGCTCAAATATGCTACATAAAACGCGTATTGTAGGATGATTACGAGTGCAACGAATATGAAGTCACCGGACATATAAGAACGTATAGTATCCTCGTGATGTCTAAAGACTGATCAACCATTCTTGGTGTGCTCTCTGACCATTCATAACTCTAGTGGGACCTCTGTGTGCGCGTTGAGCTGCTATATCCTGCCTAAACAGTTCCACCATCATCTTGGACAACGACGCGCATGAAGTTCGCCTGAGCAGTGGCGACGGTGCCGATGGCCTGAGAGGCCAAGAGAGTAGGATTGTGGTCAGCTATATGTAAACACCAACTGTTTGGAAAGTTAACATAAATCACTTAACTAACAAAACAAATTGCCTTAAAGAATGAAAAATATTAAAAGAAAAACTCTCAAAGTATGTAAAGATAAACTAACGAAGGTAAAAATTATTAAAATTAACTTGATATTTATACTGGCTTATTAAAAAAATTAGAAAATTTAAACGAAAATTATTTCCAAAATATTGAAAATCAGCATCACAATTTAATATTTTAAAATATCAACGTTTTCTTAAAGTATTTCTTAAAAAAGAATCAAGACCAAATAATGCAAACAAACCTAGGAAAACCCAATTAAATTTGATATATATGCTAACTCTTGGGAAAATTAACATCAAATATATTAAAAAATTATGTCCTCAAGTGTATTAAAACATACAAGATACATATCACAAAAGAAATTTAATGTATTGGCATTGGCTAAGCAATCATCTAAATTTATAATAAATTACACAACTTTCAAAAGCAAACAAAAAGAATAGTTGGTTTTAGTTTTTTTTTTAGTATACACAAGTTTGATTTAAAAAGAACTGTTGGTAAGAATAGTCTACTTGTGTGAGAAACATATTGTTGAAAAACTGTTTATTTATGAATCTCACACTCTTTCTTATTAATAAAGAGTGTTTTAAGATAATGGATACCACTATATATATTGTGTTCTTTGTAATTTTAATGCAACACTGAAAATCACCTCTAGCAAAAAAAAATTTTGTCCGTAGACGTAGGTAAATTAGTGAACCATGTTACATTATTGTTGTGTCATTTATTTCTTGCGTTTATACATCTGTTCCTTTCTCACATCGGTAATAAACAAAATCGATGTATGTCTCGATCAAGTTGTGTACGTTGTTCCAGCCGTTGTGACTTGTGAAGACAATTTAGTTTTCAAGTATTCTAGGTCACAATTTAGTACTTAGTTTTTTGTTTCTTAATGATATCATATCAGTAGATTCATATTGTTCTTTGTTTCCTCTTCTAGTGGAGAGAGAACCGGAGCTAAGGAAGAGTAGTCTTTACCAATATGCTTCGCCCTGAGCATGTTTTGCTCAGCTGGGGTTTTCTAGAGACATCAGGGTTGTCTCGTCTCGCTGAACGACTGTGAGAAGATGGAAGCTGCGGCGGGTTCCGATTCCGAGTCGAACTCCGCATCCGCCGTGGTAAATCGACGTGCGACGGAGGAAGGAAGGAGAAGAGTGGCGGATGATGGAGAGAGACGATATCTGCATTTGAAAATTCTAGAAGAAAATCCAAGAATAGCTTCGCTGAGGGGAGTGATGATGCAAGAAGAAGAAGATATAGAATGGGCTAAGTCGTAATGGGTCCAAAGCCCATCGTATATTTGCATAGCTTCTTAAAAAACAAAGCTTAGCGGAGGGAGGGTTTGGTCGTTTTAAGTCTTAATGCGCCCAAAACCCAACGTATATTTGCATAGTTCTCTAACCATAACAATGTATATATAATAATGTATATAAAAATGGGAAATTAAGGCTCCTACCAAATAAATTTGGCCTATTTAACTATCTACCAAATTCAATTGTTCGCTGAGTAAATGTGATGTTTTTGGATTCTGCTACCCCTATTCACACTGTTATTTAGACTACTATTGCATATAGGCAAAATCTTCCAAATCTTATCTTCTACCGTTTATACACAAGATTATCCAAGATATTATAATATTACTTTTAGAATTTCAAAATCGATTCACTTATTATTCTTTGATCCTTCGAAATAAACTCTCTGTTTCCGTCCTTCTTTTCCATCTCTCCAAATAAATTTTGTTTCCATCTAATTTATCATATTCATAGATTGTACAAGGTAGCACACTATTTTTTCCTGCTGGAACATGCAAGAGAATCGCATTATATCTCTTCAGTTCCAATCTATGCAATCTCACCGGTCAGAATCCCGAGTCTCAAGCTCTATTGCAGTCTTCAGTCACTACATCTCTGAGGAAACTATCTTTCCGGTAAGATTCCTTCTCAAATCTGCTTGTGACTTCCTTACCTCATCACTTTAGATCTGTCTGGTAATAAACTCTCTGGCTCGATCCCAATACAGAATGATGAGTGCAAGTTTTTGAACGCTCTTGTTCTTAGCGACAACAAGCTTTTCGGTCGATCCCTTCTGAATTAAACCGGTTACATCGGTTAAAACGTCTTTCTCTGGCTGGGAACGATCTCCTGGTACGATTCCTTCTGATCTATCTCGTTTTAGAGAAGATGATTTTGTCGGAAATAAAGTGTGGAGGAATTAGAACAAACCGAGTCATAACAGATAACTTTCTCTCACCTACCTCTTCCTCCCCGAGTTTCAGATCTGAACAGTGTTAACTCCGGCCCGGACGGCGCGTGAGGGCGCGTACCGGAGCCGGAGGCGGTCCATCTCCTCTCCCTTCCTCTGTTTTTCCTTTGCTTCATCGTGGTTGGCACTCACTCTCTGCCTTGTCCGTGTCTCTGTAACTGGTGGTCCTTCTGCTGTCGTCTCTGCTCGCGAGGAGTCCCGACGGTGGGGTGGATTCGGCTAGGTCTTGGAGGTTCAGACGCAGAGTATGGTGGTTTGGTTTCTGATGGAGTCGGCTTTAGGGTTTCTCAAGTGGTCCCTTGAGCCACTTGGCGAGTAGGCGGCACGTGGAGGAGGTGGTGCGGCTCTATTTCCAGATCCGTTGTGCTGTCTGCCTCCTTTGTCTGTGGCTGAGTGGTGGTGGCTGTGGTCATGTTTGTCTCGTCCTCGTCGTCTTGGAGGGATGCGTTCTACAGGCTATCACCGGGAGCGCTTTGGAGGTTCTCTCTTCCTCAAAAGCGTGTCTTTACTGTCAGCGTTGGCGTGTGTCAGTGCTTACGGTGCAAGCTCGTAGAGTTCTATGCCCGTTGCAGTGTCGGCGAGGTCGTCTATGGCTTCACCGAGGCGGCGGTGCATCCTCTCGCTCTCTGCTTCTCCTCTTCCGGCTCAATTCCAGATTCACATTCGAAGCTTTCCGGAAAGTCTCTTTTGTGCTTGCTCATGTTCCCATCAATTGTTTTGTTGTTTCCGTTTGTCACCGGATCAACGTGTTGACATTGTGAAGTTACTGGTTCTCGGGACTGGCTTTTGGCGAGTGATTTGGTGGTTCTTGGGTGGTCTCCAGAGCTCCAGTTTTCCTCGGTGACTCAATCAGCGTCGTAGCACTTCCCATTGCTGTGGGTGTTTCACTTGAACTCCATAGCAGTGTTCGCTAACTCTTCTTGCAGGTCTTGGAGCTCTCTGGTTTTCGAGCTGCTGTCATCTCGACCCGTCTTGCGTGGGTGTGTTTGTTGCGGTGAGGTTTTTCGTCATCTCCTCGGAGTGGCTGAACGATCTTTTTACCGGCTTGTGTTTCTTTCCGGAGTTATTACCTGCGGCTTTCGTTTTACAGAAACCTCAGGTTCGTCTCCTCTCTGCATTATCCAGAGCTTCATAGACTACAAAGTTTCGGCAAGGATGAGAGTTGGATGCTTTTAGCTCCTACCCGGATTAACTTGGGAGAGGTGGTGATGACGAAAGGATCCGGGTTGTGCCCACAACTGGCTGTGTGTCCGAATAGTTAGATCTGCCAATTTCAGTTGTACCGACTTTTTCTTAATTCCGAGTTGTAAACGTTTGTAAGAACGCTCTTCCGGGATGACTAAAAATAAAGAATTTTTTTTTTTTTTAAAGTGTGGAGGAAGATGGCAGTGACATAATTTAGCAAAAGATTGGCATACTTAACAGAATATGATATAGCTGCTACAATTATTAAAGTGATCAAAAGGGATCTAATGAAAAATGAATGTTCTAATAGATATTGTTCTTGCTAGATAGACATTTACATATATTTACGAGATAATACAAATTTTAACCAGGTATTATTTTACTTATATGCCAATGTCAATTGATAGAACCAGTACATTGACGGATATTATATCATTTACACGGATTATAAATAAAGAAACCGTAATGTAAGTTGTGTTAGACAGCTACAATAATTTAGTGGTGCATCTAACATACCAAAAAATAGCCGGCTAACAACATTTTCTAAACATAATATAGAAAAATAAATTTGTGATGTAAATGATGAGTCAAATGAGTTTTGGGATGGATTTATGGTAGAAAGAGATATAGAACTACGCTTGTGATACATTGCTAATGAATATTTAAGGTTTAAACGACTGAGATGGTGACCACATGGCTCGTCTTTTGGTTAATCAGAAGATGTATGTTTGGTTGTCTGAGTAGAAGATGATTCTCAACCGAGGGGGTTTTATGTGGATATGCCAATGCCATTGACATTACCAGTATAGATAAGGAAATTGTATTGTAACTTTTGTTAGACGGCTAAACATTTTTGGTGTATCGTTAGCCGGAATAGTAGATGGTTACATAATGCACTAGACGGAATAATTAATATTGTTAGCCGGCTAACAAAATTTAAGAATCATATTGTAGATAAATTTGTTGGTAAATAAGTAAACTTTTCACAATCCATTAGAAATCTCACTATGCACTATCATAAGAATGAATCTATAAGTATTGGTTACTTAAACAATCTACGGTTACATAATTTATTAGACGGTCACATAGTTTAGCAAAAGATTGACATACTTAACAGGCTATGATATAGCTGCTGCAATTATTATTAACATCTCTTGTATTCATACTAACCGGCTAAAGACTATACATATATGTAAATCATATTTTCTCACCTTCTTTTCTGATAAGCAAAACGATATTTTTCTGACCATTTGCACGCTACAGAACCAAAACGACTCTTGAATTGCAATAACAATTCAACACAAATTTTGATTTCACTGTTCGTAGCTCTCTGTTTAGTCAATCAATACTGCAAAATAACATGAATTAAATTACTTGAATTATGTAATACTAAGACGCTATTCTTTGCGATGAACACCATCATGGGATCTTTGATCGGTTTGTGCAAACTAGTTCTGAGGCAGTCTGGTCTTGATTGTTTGAGGTCTGAACCTAGGAATCTTCAACGAAAAATGAAAGAGGAACGAACTCCGAAAGAGGTAATTCATGATCTTGTTCGGGACTGTGTCGATGAATGTTTGGTTGTAATCAGCTGATTATGTAAACCATTATGGTGAAACATATTTTCGTTTTTGTTTAGATTCATTAAGAAAACAAAAAGAGCAGAGGAAGAGACAAAGAAAGACAATAACGAAAGAGAAAAAATACTTTTGTTTATTTCTAAAAATTAAAACAAATCTTAACCAAAATCTTCATAATATCTTTTTGATATCTCTTAAAAATTCTCTGACAGATAATAGTTATATGAAACTCAACAGGTAGTAGGTGTTTCGTCCATACAAAGGGGATACCATTGTCATTTTAAGCGTATCTTATCTACAAAATTTGAAAAAGTTATACTGTTAGTGGCATTGTTCTAATTTCTCCATGTTTCATTGGTTTTAAGCAAACTATGTTGAATAAACGTCATTAGTTGACGTGTGCTAGAAGTAATAACTGAGTCTTGTTTGAATAAGTCTACCTGAAGAGTAGGACATTAAGTTTGTTGAGTTTGTTGAGTTATTTTCGGAGTCAGTTTCGTTTACTCGTTGTAAGACCTCGGGTCTATTTAAATGTTCTCTTCTACGATGAATAAAGTATACCTTCAGTTATCTCTTGTTTTAAGTCTTTGATCATTTTATCTTTATCAAGTGGTATCAGAGCTTGATACGAACCTGGTGAGAGACAGAACAAGATGAGTGAGAGAGATTCATTGCTGAGTATTCCAAAGTTTGATGGTGATTACGAGTACTGGGCGATGTTGATGGAAAACCTGCTGAGATCGAAGGAATGGTGGAGTCTGATAGAGACAGGAATCACGAGACCAGACCAAGGCGTGATCCTGACCGGAGCACAGAGAACAGAGCTTACTCTTAAGGATCTAAAGGTGAAAAATTATCTATTCGCATCGATAGATAAAACGATCCTCAAAACAATCATGAAGAAGGATACATCTAAGGATCTATGGGAATCTATGAAGAGCAAGTACCAAGGAAATCGAGGGTTCGAGTGCACAACCGCAGAGACCGAGAAGGGATTTTGAAGTGCTTGAGATGAAGGAAGGGGAAACTATCAGTGAATACTTCTCAAGAGTCATGGTGGTGGTGAATGACATGAGGAATCTCGGAGAGGAGATAAGTGATTCCAAGGTTGTAGAAAAAATCTTGAGGACTTTAGTTGAGAAGTTCACGTATGTTGTCTGCGCTATTGAAGAATCCAACGACATCAAAGATCTCGGTGGATGGACTACAGAGCTCCTTGATGGTTCACGAACAGAAACTGATCAGACATGGAGGTGATGAACAAGCTCGAAGATAGAGAGCCGATGGAGACCTGAAGGAGGAAGAGGCAGAGGAGGAACTATGTCGTGGGCGAGGAGGATATCAAGGAAAGGAAGAGGAAGCTCAAGCTTCAATAAGGAGACAGTAGAGTGTTACAAATGCCATAAGATGGGACATTTCAAGAATGCAGTGTTTGGAATGGGAGAAAAGTGCAAACTTTGCGAGCTAGAGGAGGATATATTGCTCATGGCACACGTTGAAGAGATCAAAGAAGAAGATGAGGAAGTCTGGTTTCTAGACTCGGCTGCAGTAACCACATGTGGTAAAAGGGATTGGTTTGCTGACTTTGACAAGAGCTTCAGTCAAAATGTGAAGCTTGGAGACGATAGAAGAATGATGGTCAAATTCGGTGAAGATCAATGGATCAGTCCACCTGATCACGCCGGTGTATTTCGTGCCTGGATTGAAGAGTAACCTACCGAGTGTTGGTCAGTTACAAGAAAAGGGACTAAGGATAGTCATTGATGATGGAGTATGCGAGATATGGCACAAACACCAAAGGTGAATGATCATGCAAACGAGAATGAGTAAAAGCAGAATGTTTGCGGTTCTTCGCGGCCAAGAAGCGAAAGAGGCCATTGAAGACAGATACATGCAAGTAACAGATGAAAGGGAAGGTGTTCTGTGGCACAAGAGACTTGGCCACTTGAGCCATAGAGGAATCAAGACTCTGGAAGAGAAGAAAATGGTCACAGGGTTGCCAAACCTCGATCATACGGAGGCTGGAATCTGCGAGGTTTGTATGAGTGGAAAACAGATCAAAGAAATCATTCCAAAGAAGGCGCAATGGAAGTCAAGTCGATGACTTGAACTGGTCTACAGCGATATATGCGGTCCGATCACACCTACGTCAAACACCAAAAGGAGGTACATCATCAACTTTATCGATGATTTTAGTAGAAAATGTTGGACCTATTTCCTTTCAGAGAAGTCGGAGGCTCTGCAAACATTCAAGGAGTTCAAGGTTCTAGTGGAAAGGAAACTTGGACAGCCTCTTTTGTGTCTCAGAACGGACCGTGGAGGAGAATACAACTCGAATGCCTTTCAAGAATCTGCAAAGAGCGGTATAAAGAGACAACTCACGGCTGCCTACACCCCGCAACAGAATGGGATAGCGAACGCAAGAACCAAACCATCATGAACATGACAAGGTGTATGTTGTTGGGAATGTCAGTTCCAAGGAAGTTCTGGCCTGAAGCAGCTCAGTATGCAGTATACATCCTGAACAGAAGTCCAGCAACAGCGCTAGGCGATGTTACTCCAGAAGAAAAATGGAGCAATCACAAGCCCTCAGTCACCCATATCAGGACATTTGGATGCATTGGCTTCGCTCTAGTACCGTATGAGAAGAGAACCAAGCTTGATGAGAAGAGTGTGAAGTGTGTGCTGATGGGAGTAAGTAAAGAATCAAAGGCGTACCGTCTCTACAACCCTGAGACAGAAAAGATTGTCATCAGCAAGGATGTGAGATTTGATGAAACCAAAGGATGGGACTGGGAAGAAAGCAAACAAGACAATGGGCCGTTCTGGGAAGGATTGATAGGAGAGGGAGAAGAAGAAGAGGGAACCATGGAAAATGGAGATGAAACGGAAGAAGGGAATGAAACACGAGAAGAAGTACCTGATACATTTCCAGTAGTAGAAGAAATTGCAGGAAATGGGGAAGGAAATAGTGGAGAATCATCTACACGTGAATCAGCTGGAAGATCAAATAGAGCACCAGTATGGATGAGAGACTATGTAGCTGGACACACCAGTTTCTTTATTCAAGAAGAAGATGAGATCATTGCAGTATTCACTACATCGACTGATCCAGAGAGTTTTGACGAGGCTGCAAGAGAAGAAAGATGGATGGAAGCAATGGTAGCTGAGATCAGGTCTATAGAAGAGAATGAGACATGGGAGCTATTTGATCTTCCAGCTGGAGCAAAGGTCATAGGCGTGAAATGGGTGTTCAAGACGAAGCTAAACGAACGAGGAGAGGTTGACAAGTACAAAGCAAGGCTGGTTGCTAAAGGCTATCATCAGAGGCAAGGAGTAGATTTTCAAGAGGTCTTTGCGCCTGTTGCTAGATGGGACACCATAAGAGCTATTCTTGCTCTTGCGGCACAAAGAAGTTGGAAGGTGCTTCAACTAGACGTCAAAAGTGCATTCCTCAACGGTGAACTAAGTGAAGATGTCTACATTGATCAGCCTGAAGGTTTCGAAGCAAGAGAGACTGCTGGGAAGGTTTACAAGCTCAACAAAGCCTTGTATGGTTTAAAGCAGGCTCCAAGATCTTGGTATAACCGGATTGAGGGATACTTCATGAGGGAAGGATTTGAGAAATGTTACTGTGAACACACACTCTTTGTGAAGAAGGAAGGTGGAGATATTTTGATTGTCAGTCTCTATGTCGATGATCTGATATATACAGGCAACTCAGATGCACTACTTGAAGGTTTCAAGAAGTCTATGATGGAGGAATTCGCTATGACTGATCTTGGAAGAATGAGGTTCTTCTTAGGAGTGGAAGTTGTTCAAGATGACAATGGACTATTTATCAATCAACACAAGTATGCAGAAGATATCCTGGAGAGGTTTGGAATGGAAGAATGTAACTCAGTCAAGAACCCAATGGTGCAGGGACATGAGTTAACGAAAGAAGAAGCTGGAGCAGAGGTGAACTCGACTGGGTTCAAGAAACTGGTGGGAAGTTTGAGGTACCTAACAGTCACAAGACCTGATATCATGTTTGATGTTAACTTGGTGAGCAGATACATGGAACATCCAACGGAGCAACACTTGCTGGCAGCAAAAAGAATCTTGAGGTATGTTAAAGGAACGTCTGAGTTTGGAATTCAATATAGTAGAAAAGGTGGAAAGGAGATGTTGGGATATGCAGATAGCGATTATGCAGGCGACTTAGACGACAGAAAAAGCACATCTGGATATGTGTTTGTAATGAGTGGAGGAGCAGTGTCCTGGACGTCTAAGAAACAGCCCATAGTGACCTTATCAACAACTGAAGCAGAGTTTGTCGCAGTAGCGTACGGTGCTTGTCAGGCTGTGTGGTTAAGAAACATTCTTGAGGAGATAGGTGTAGAACAGAAGGAGGGAACTGTGTTGTACTGCGACAACAGCTCGACAATCAAACTCTCTAAGAATCCGGTTCTCCATGGAAGAAGCAAGCACATTCATGTAAGATTTCATTTTTGAGGGAATTGGTTAATAATGGTGTGATCAAGCTCGAGTCTTGTCCAACACAAGAGCAAGTATCCGACATAATGACAAAGGCCGTGAAACTAGAAGTGTTCGAGAGGTTGAGGATGAGTTTGGGAGTGTGTTTGAAGGAAGAGTAAACTTGAAGGAGCCATTCAAGTTTAGGGAAGGATATGTTGAATAAACGCCATTAGTTGACGTGTGCTGAAGTAATAACTGAGTCTTGTTTGAATAAGTCTACTTGAAGAGTAGGACATTAAGTTTGTTGAGTTTGTTGAGTTATTTTCAGTAGTCATTCGTTTACTCGTTGTAATACCTCGGTCTATTTAAATGTTCTCTTCTACGATGAATAAAGTATACCTTCAGTTATCTCTTGTTTTAAGTCTTTGATCATTCTATCTTTATCAAACTATCCCTATGAAAATTGATGTTGATAAATTAATAAATATAATAATTTAATAAATTTTATCATTTTGGAGTAAAGTTAATGTTACATATGAAATTTTATCATTTTGGAGTAAAGTTAATGTTACATATGATCTAATTTGATAATATAATAAGATAATAAATTTTGGGAAAGTTCATTAAATATATGATCCTAATGTAAATTAAAATGTTCAAGTGGTGAACTGGTCAGTAAATTGATTTTTTATAAAAAGACCAAGCTAACGTCTGAGCATAAATAAATAGTTGTATACCTTTCGTCTAAGATGATTTTCTAAGAAATCCAAAAAGGGATGGAATGTTATCTATAGCCTGAGGTGACTCACGGCCATGTAACATTGGGACTTTTGATTATTCTAACCAACAATTGGGATTTCATAATATTCGTTTTAATCGTAAATCAACAAGAACCGTCCTTAAAATGGGTAAAATTTGTCTGCATCGCACAGATAAAGAAAGCGTTGTTAGAAAAAGAAGAAGAAAGGTAGCTATCGCTTTCGGGTCGCCACTTTTAGATCCATAAATAAATAACAATCCCTCTTTTCATTATGGTGGGTTGTTTTAAGTCAAACCTCACAAAGTTGTTTGATTTGCCTTACTTTTCAATTTTAATGGACCTAATAACCGAGGAAAATATATTTTAATTTCTTAACCTTTTACAATTGACATCTTCTTTTTTTTTTTTTTTGAACAAAACAATTGACATCTTTTTTTGCTCAAAAAAAACAATTGACATCTTTTATACCAAAATGTTAATTTCAAGAATTTATTTTTTACTAATCATTCATTGATTGTGGACTGCACACATTTTTAAGAAATTAGTCTAGATTTTTTCATAAGTTTGTGATTTATCTTGAATCATTATAAAAAGGAAAAGATGGATGATAAATGTATATACTCCAGGATAACTAAGAATAAAAGTTCGCGAGATAAGATCGTATTGGATATTTCTTTTTTCCTTTTTTGCCTTTCAAACTGACGTGGGTTTGATGTGGTGACAACGCTATTTATTTATTTTTGCCAATTAACATACATATATCAGAGTAGAAAACATTATCTTAAAAACAATAAAATGGGTTCGACCAAGTTTTAACTTCTGAATAGTTATCAACCCTCATATGCTCCTGGTTACAGTTTCTATTGTTCGCTTGTTTTTGGACTTGGAGTGAGGTCATTGTAACTGTGGGAAAAGGATAGTAAACTGTTAAAGTTAACAATCCATAATCATCGCTCTCTCTCTGGCTAATCATGTTCTGAAAAATTTAGAACCATCTAGGCTCTCGCTTGTATTAAGCGAAAAAATATCAAGAAGAAAAGTAACTGTTGACCCCAGTTTATGAGCATATGTACATTGTAGTTAAACAAAGAATAAAATATTATTTAATTCCATTAACAGTTTCCAAAATATTAGTTACTTCAGTTACTGATGAGGATAGATTTTATGAAGTAGTACACCAAACGATCATGTAAGTAATATTATGTACATAAATATATTCTTGAATGTAAATGAGGTTTTGAATGGAAAATCCTCATTCATATATTTAAAATCCACATTTATGAATTGAAAGGTCCAAACTATTAACTCTATATATATTCTGGTGTATATCTTACAAACTCGTGAAGTATATAAACCACTAGTCTCTTCAAATTAGTACTAAGATAATACTAGAACATGATTGTTCATAGTTGTAAGGAACAAGTTTTTAAATCACCTTTCTAAACCATCACCTACTTGGGTAAGCTTTCTTTTATATACATCTATTTCGAAATCATAATCTAGTTGCAAAACCCTACCGCATAAAGTAATTAATCATTGTTGTGATTTGATTTTGCTAATATAAATAATTCATAATCTCACGTTCCCTTTTAATTCCCACCATTATTTTTCTCACATCTTCTCTTTCTGTCAATGTTATCGTCTCTTCACCAACTTCAACGCATAAACACGACAAGGCTTCCCCTATTCTGTCGGTACGTTCAATCTTCTTTATCCTTTTTTTTATCTCTGCTATTTCTTTCGAGCAATATCCTCAGACGCCCTTCTACAAAAAAATAAAATCACTTATACCCTCCACTATTCTCAATATCCTCCTATTTCATTAAAACACCTGAAAATACGAAATTGACCTCAGAAAAAGAAATTAAATTAAATTTAGAAATTTGGAAATTGAATGAAAAGCGTTTGTCTTGCTGCGGTGGAGGATTTCGGTCTCCGTCTCTGCGTTTAGAATAAAGAAAATTGGGAAAACAAAATCGAAACGATGCACGACGCCTCGCCCTCCATCGAGCTCCCTTCTCCTCGAATTCAGTTCCTCTCTACTTAATTGGCTCTCCTCTCCAATCGAATATCGATCTTGGTCCTATCTTCATCAATCGATCCCCAATCAAAGGCTGCACTACCTTCCCTTTATATTGGAAGCGTGAAAGCGGGTATGTATGTATAAATGTTGCAATTCTCGATGAGAATAGCTGATTGGAATGGATGTAGATGTTGCCGAGGTCGATTTGTTCATTCGACCGCATTGGAGATGCATTGAAATTGTAGTACATTGAATGTAGATTTGAGAATCAATCTTGCTAAGGCAGGAGAACTAGTGAAAATATAGTAGAAACAAGTAATAACGTAGCATGTCTGGTAGTTATACTAGTATTACTTGAACGAGCGTTTATTAATTAATTATGTTGGCATATTTCGATGCATAATGCATGATATTCAATGTTTGTCTTGTCGGGATCCAATGAGCAACAACGTCATCATACATTTCGATCGAAGATCACATGTATAGTTTAGTGATTAAGAATAAAGTGGACGATATAACTCTTTCAATGGTAGAAGCACGGATATGCAAGAAGCTTGCGTTTGATGAAAGTTCTGTGAAGTTGAAATTGAGTTACATTCCACTGCTGGTTGGGTCTGAGGAACAATGGCCCATTTCTGATGATGAAGACCTTTGTGGATATCTATTGTCCCTTGATAAAGAGAACCGCAGGTGCATATTATATGTGGAAATCATCAGAAGATTAGAACTCCCCGAGCAACTTTCAAGAGCCGGCAAACGAAGTTCGTTAGGTATGAACTATGAAGTGTTGCATTGAATGACAATGATTTGGAGATAGAGCCATAACTTTATATGGTGGCAACATTCTAGTTCAAAAACAATCTGAGGGGGGGATAGTGGCGATTCAGGAGATGTTGGAAGGAGTTGATGAAGAAGTTAATTTGGATGAAAATGGTGGTGGAAAGGAGGATGAAAGTGCCGGTGGTAAGGAGGATGATAATGATGGTGGAAAGGAGGATGATAATGCTGGTAGAATGGAGGATGATAATGCTGGTGTAATGGATGAGTATAATGCTGGTGGAAAGGATAATGATAATGTTGGTGGAAAGGAGAATGATAATGCTGGTGGAATGGGGGAGTATAATGCTGGTGGAATGGAGGAGTATAATGCAGGTGGAATGGAGGGTAATGGTACACAAGAGTCGGAAATGCGTGAAAGATATATAGAGGCACCTCCTCTTGGCAAATCGGTTCCGTTTATGGAGGCATGGGAAGACGGTCTGGGGTTGCAAATACAACAAGAGTTTGTTAGTAAAGGCGGTCAAGAAGTGGTGGATCGAGGGCATGTTGAAGAGTTTTGGGTTTGAGGTGGTAAAATCTGATAAGCAGCGATTAGTGTTAAAATGTCCGAAGGAAGGTTGTAAATGGGGACTACGAGCTGCAAAAATTGCCAACAGTGAAATATTCTCTGTTAGAACATACACGAACATGCATACATGCTCTCGTGGAAGTCAGAGTAAATGCAACTCAAGGAGGAAAGGCACACCACAGCTAGTTGCATCTCTATTGCATGATGATTATCCAGGACAAATGGAAACTCCTCGTCCTAAAAGCATTGTCGAGCTTGTGTGGAACAAACTTGGTGTGAAGGTATCGTACTCCACTTTGCTGCAGGTAGAAGCGAAGCGTAAGCGTTTGCGTGGGACTCAGGAAGAAAGTTACCAGATGTTGTTCTGTTATTTGTACATGTTGGAGAAGATGAATTATGGGACAATATCAAGCGTGGAGTTAGATGAGTCAGAGAAATTCAAATATTTGTTCATTGCTCTGGGAGCCAGCATTGAAGGTTTTCAAGTGATGCGGAAAGTGATAACGATGGATGCCACATTTCTGAAAAATGGATATGGTGGTGTACTCGCTTTTGCCATCGCCCAAGATCCTAATCGCACCACTATCCATTAGCCTTTGGTGTATTAGATGGCGAGAATAAGGAGAGTTGGATTTGGTTTTTTGAGATGTTGAAAAGTGTTGTGCCGGATTCATCGGAGTTGGTATTTATGAGTGACAGAAATGTAAGCCTCATAAATGCCATAGCTAATGTGTTTCCGATGGCTCATCATGCGCGTGTATATGGCATTTGGCAAAATGTGAAAGGTCGTGTTAGTAACGCCAACAAGGATGTTGTTGAATGTAGATTTATGGACATTGCTCGGTTTACCGCGATTAATGCAGTCGATCTTTGCTATTCAGTTTCAAGACTTCGGTATCCATCTGCTGCAAAGTATCTGGAGGAAAGTAGTGAGAAAGAAAAGTGGGCGAGGTGTTGGTTTCCAGGAGATAGATACAACATTGACACAAGCAACGCTGTGGAGTCGATGAACAGCGTGTTTAGAGACGCGAGGAGGTACTCTTTAATACCGATGCTGGATACGATCGTTAAAAAAACTGCAGATTGGTTTAATGAGCATAGGAAAGAGACCGTTAGAGGATCCAGTGAGCGGAAACTGGTGCCTCTAGTGGAGAACTATGTGCATGACACGTGGGGGGAAGCAGAATGCCTAATTGTGTCGGAGCTAAATGCTTTCCACCTTGAATACAGTGTCATGGGAAGTGATGGCAAACCGTATTTGGTGAATTTACTAGCCAAAAGTTGCAGTTGCAGGTTCTTTGACATTGAAAAGTATCCTTGTGTCCACGGATTAGCCGCTTTCATTTTCTACTCTAAGAAAGGTGATAGCAATCACGTTTTCGATTTAGAAGATTTGATATCTAAATACTATTGGACAGAGCTGTGGGCATTGGCATATTACAGGACTATATCGTGGTTCGGATAGAGCCAATGGGATGTCGGATTACATAAAAAGAAGAAGATCTTGGCTCTAAGCGCTAGCGGCGAGAGGAAGAAAAAGAGTTAAACGGTTTCCATCAGCAGGGGAGCGTCGGCCAAGAACACAAAATAAAAGGCGACCAAGACAAAGCCTGCAGTGGTTGCTATTTGGAAATCGAAATGTTTGAATTTTACTCTGTTTTATTTGTACAACTATGTCGAACTAATATTGATACTAGTATAACTATCTGAAATTGAATTTCGTACTGAGTGTGAATTTTACAATCTTGCATGATTAAATGAAATTTACAGTGAAGAGAACTATCCAACAATAGGAAATAAATGTATTACTCTAGAATCAAAACAACTATACAACAGAAAAGAAAAAAAAATTATTACTCAAGAATCAAAACAACCACCCAACATACTACATACACTTTTGTACTCACTTTGATAAATATGTGACTACTGAAGATGAGATTTCGTTTTAGAGTCTTATAGACACTTTAACTACGCGAAACACCAATAATCATATTATTAAATCTTGTATATCATTGGACAACTACCAAAATAAAATATAATTACCTGTAATACTGAAATAATTGGAAATCACCCGATGTACAACTATTTGTAAATTCTGTACAACAACTATCTTAGGGAGAACTACATAAAATTTTAGGCGGGCTCTCCAAACAGTTAAAAATTTTAGGCGGGCTTTCCAAACATTTTCTCTTTCTCTCTACTCTCTCATTAACCACACATTCCTCATCTCTCTAAAACCTTTCTCACCTTTATCTCTCCTCGATTCTCTCCTCATCTACATCGATTCTCTCATCTTTCTCTCGAGGCTCAGATGGATCCATGGGTTGAGAAACAGGAAAGGAGGGAGATGAAGAAAATGAAGAAGCACTTCGACATGGTTCAGTATACATGCGATGCTGAGTACGGGATTCCAAGATCTTGCCCATGCGGGGGACGAATTGTCAACGAGGTTTCAGCTAATCCGAAAGATAAGGATTTCTTACCAGGCCGCAAGTACTTCACTTGCGACAAGTTTGAGGTAAAAATATGGATTTTCCCTTCTATTACATCGATAATGCAAAATGTATAACTACGTACAACAATGTGAAACTGACAGGATGATGGTCTCCACTTCCGTCAGCCATGGGTCATCGGAGTTGAGGAAGAGGTTCTCCGCTTAAGGAGGAGGTGGACGCCATGGCTGCGGAAATTGCAGCTCTGAAACTACTTATCCCACGTGTTTGAGAAGTGTTTGTTTGAACAAGTTGTTTGTTTGTCTTTAATTTTCGGTAAATACAAGTCTTTGTTTGTTAAGACTTGTATGTGTTTCTTATGTAACTTGTTTGGATTATGTATGTGATGTTGTGACAAGTTAATACTTGTGTTATGTTACTATAGTAACATAGGTTTTATGCGATCACAAACTCTTAATCATAGAGGTCTTCTTAAACATACAAACGGATTCATTGTCTTAAACAAAGAATTCTTCAAACTTTCTAACAATCTCATCTTCATTTTCTTTCTTCTCCAAATTGCTTCTCAGTTCTGCAATTGTTTCCTTCAACTGCTCAATCACCAGACTCTGCTCTCGGATCTCATCCCGGGCTTCAAGTAAAGCTCTTTTTTGCCATAATGTACCATCCTCTTTATCATACCAGGAGAAGAAGTTACATCCATTTGGCTCCTGCCACATAATCCAAATCCAATCTATTATTCATCATGGTAACAAGTTGTATAATCAGATGTCATACCTTAAACCGCGGACATCCATAAAATCGTCGCCCTGGGTTCTTCTCTGTCCAAGCTTGATATATGGTCGCCTCTAAGGCACATGAGCACAATCTCCGACCAGATTTTGGCCTTCTCCTCGACGATCCCGAACCAGATCCCGAACCATATTCCATCTTGAGTAGAAAATTTGCTCTTGAAAGAAAGAGAGGGATAAAGAAGAGAAATCGCCCGACATCCTTTTAAAGAGAGAGAGAGAGAGAAAAGTAAAAGTATAGTTATGAGAAGATTCTAGAGAAGAGAGAGTAATCGAATAATCCGGTTTATTAGATATAGTTTTATTAGTTTTCCATAGTTGTACTAGTAAGATATAGTATTATTAGTTTTCCATAGTTGTACTTGACTCACCTAGTTCCAAAAGCAAATCAGAGATTAGTACAAACCAAAAGCATCAGAAGTTTTAGTACAACGAAAGCAACATATGTTTTAGAACACACCTAAGCAACATAAGTTTCATAACAAACAACAAAAGCAATTGATCAGTTTTTCTTCGACTTCTTCTTTGCCCTCGAAGAGATGTCCTTTGTCTTATTCCTTGACCTCTTCGAGATGCCCTGTTCGTCCTCCATATCCGCATCGACATTCCTACCATCTAAAAGCTCTTGAACAAAACCTTCCGATGCAGCGAGTCTTGTGTCAAACTCTCCAAACTTTTCCTCAATCTTCGTCAGCCGCCCTTCAATAGATTCTTTGAAGCTGTTAATGACTTGTACCAGTTCATCTAGCTTCACGGTGTTCCCTCCTGCTTCATTGGTAGCTTCGGTCTCGTTTCCAATCTGAGGGGGAGGGTCTTGTCTGGCAGCCACATCTTCCTGAAACATATCTTCAAACCTAACAACGTAACCCTATCCAAACACTTCATCCAGCTCTCCACAATCGTGTCATCCTTATCTCGATGTCTTCGGTTCTCGTTATCCGACCTAGTAGAGTCTTTTTCTTCGTGATTGCCAAGATGTTCTCAATGTCCTGCAGTGTCAACGTCTTATTCAAATTTCCAAAACATTACATAACATTTTATCTACAATATTTGGATACATGGGACAACTAACCGTAGTTTCACCGAGTGCTTTATTTATTTTCGCTAGTGGAAATCCTTCATTTCACTTCTCTTGAACTTTGATCGGCACATCCTTGGACATGTTGGGTCGTCTTCAACTGGTACTTCCTCTCGAATTTCAACCCCAATTTCTCGATGGCCTCAAATGCTAAGAGCTACACATATAAAAATACCTCTCCACTTGTCAATATCATAATTTCCATGAGAATATTCAACATACGAGTCATATACATTTACCTCCATTGGAATACAGAATCCGAACTGGCCAAATCACACCTTCTTTCACCTCCCCATCAAAATGGCTCATAGTGTTCAAATCTGTCTCAGCATGTAATCAAACGACAATCTACCCCAAGGGAATGTTTTGCATAGGTTGAGATTATCAACTGCTCTCAGCAAAATGGCTCCACGGGAGGGCATCTTCACCGCCCTTCTTTGCCCAACTATAATACTCGATAGAAAATACAAGACCAACAGCTTCAACCTATCACGACCAGGTTCCATTCCCTCGAACCATTGCTTTCCGCGTCATGATACCTAACTACTCGATGGCCAAAATATTTCCTCGAAGTTCGTGCCTCCAGATTGCTTGTAGTTCGGTGGATAGTTTCTACAGTTCAAACCAGATATCAAAGCATGTTCTCTAATACCATAGCGGATTGGACAACCATTCACCGCAAACCATGCCTCTTTTCTTTTACTATGCGTGCGGTTCGGAGAAGGAGCATCCACATCCCCATTACCTTGTGGTTTCCAGCCCGTGGCATGTGGAATATGTGTTTGAACTGCGGATGAGTCTCAAACCAACTCTTCTCTACCGAGTCATCGGAGGCTGTAATTCGCCTAGGGTTTTAAGTACATCAGCAATAAAACACCTCGTCGATATCTTGATCTTCTTCCTATACTCAGACGGTGGGAAGTACATGCCTAACGGTTTTATCGCGGCCGGCTCCTCTTCATCGAATCCCTCCAACCAAACAAGAAACAATGTCAATTAGTTATACTTAGTTATTCAAGTAGTTATTCCATAGTTGTTCCATGGTACAAGATAACAGCCTATCTAACTTAACATACTCGACACCAAACCATCAAACACATAACACACGCCAATTACTAAATAAGATTAAACATTATCATTTCATCATATCACAAACAAACCAGTTATCCTTAGTTTACCAATTATTTTCTAAAACTATGAGGCGTGGAAATACTTACCTCGTCGGATTGTAAACTCCTTCGCTTCTACCTCCTTCTTCTCTCCCTCCGTCATTGCTCTGCACATTTGCGTGAGGAGGATTATTCTCATCAAGTTCGCCTCTTCTTCCTCGACCTCTCTTCTTCTTCTTCCTCGATCTCTTCTCGTTCTCTTTTCCTGAGTTCTCTTCATTCACTTCTAAATCATCTTTGTTCGCCTCTTCCTCCTTTTCTTCCTCTGACCTCTCTTCCTCTTCTTCCTCTGGCCTCTCTTCCTCTGGCCTCTCTTCCTCTTCTTCCTCTGACCTCTCTTCTTCTTCCTCGGCCTCTTCCTCGGCCTCTCTTCCTCTTCTTCCTCGACCTCTCTTCTTCTTCTTCCTCGACCTCTCTTCTTAGCCTATCTTCCTCTGCATCACTTTGAACCGGTGTTAAGCCTCGTTAACTTCAACTCTCTTGGTCGTTCTCTTCATTAGTGTTCGCTCCATCTCGGACTCTTTATCTTCAACGGGGTTCGCCTCTTTCTTTACTTTCACGAGATTCGCATCGTTCTTCTTCTTCTCTTTGAATCTCAACATCTTTCAATGGAGATGTTATATCCTTCAATGGTTTCGTTTTCTTCTTCTTCTTCATAGTCCATTTCGTCTTAGCCATTTCAGTTCTCTGAACGAAAATCACGCCAACAACCTAACAAGACTGTCGAGAGAGACCGCGACCTGGCGAGGCGAGAACAAATTCAAGAACCTAAATTGAAAACCTAGAATTGAATCTCGCCGGGACCATTACCTCTTCTCTTTCTTTCGAGATCGAGATCCGCCTACATTTTTTTAGAGAGAGGCGGAGAGTTTCGACAATGATAAAATGTTTAAAGGAAATGAGAAATCGGAAAATAATAACTTATTTGGAAACGCTCGATTACAAATCGCGTTTGATTTTAGGGATTTCTTGGTTTACTTCGTTTACCCATGTAGATCCGACGGGTCCTTTGGTTGGGTGGATTTGACCGGTTTTCTTTGTAAATATTGTCAACTTCCCGGTTATTTAGTATTTCACTCATTTCTCGATTTAAAATTATTATATATGCAAATTCAGTTATAAGGAGGAGATTACAGATTTAAAATTTTCATGTAAGGGTGGTGGAGACGATTACTCATTTCTTTCCGCTTCATTCTATAAATGTCTTTGCCATTCTGGATTTTTATTTTTATAAGTTTCCTCTTTGGAAATGAATCATCCGCTTCTGGTCTTTCACCATCCCCATAGATTCCTCCATTTTACTGTAAATTTTGTGCAATTTTTTATTGATTTTGAAATATCTTTTTTTTTTTCATATATGGAAGCACTTATCTTGAGATCTTGGCCAAGTTTCTGTCAGAGTTTGAATTTCATATTTTCATGATATTATGTTCCCTTTTCAGAAAATAATTGATATTCAAAATTCTTATTGGTTCTTGACTTGGTTCAAGAATTGACTTTTTCTGGAAAACAATTTTGCAGAACATTGGCAAATTCTAAAGATGGACGTTGCGGGTGGCTAAATTCCCTTCTCTAGCTTTACCTTTTAATGGTATGTCTTCTTTTCTTTTCTAGCTGCAATCTGGTAACTCTCTTTCTTTGTTGTTGACATTATCTTTAATCTTTTTTTTTGGTAGATACAGAAATGTGTCTGAGAAGAAACAACAACATTACTTTAACATCGATCTTAGATCCTAACTTTTGTAGAAGCGAAGCCATTGGTATGGAATATGAACTAGATCTGGCTGGACATCATCATCATCATACATCAGTGGTCTCTACAATAGTCTTCTTCTCCGCTACATTGTTTATTCCTTTATCTTTGAAAATCCATATACGTGACGGCTTTCACGAGATTCTTTAAATAACATTTTCGTACACACACAAAGAAAACTTACTTTAGTTAGAAATTTCTATTGTTCAAAAGATTAGTCAAAAGATGCAAGCTTATGTAAGTGGGAACAAAAGGGTTGTAGTAAGTCACAACATGTGTTTCTCCAAAGAAAATCTTGATCTTGGTTCACGGTTGCTGTCTGAGAATTACCAAGACAACCCTTTGATCCCGGGATTGTCTGATGATGTGGCGAAGCTGTGTCTGGCGCTGGTTCCGCGGGCTAGCTTCCCTTCCATGGGACGTGTATGTAAGAAATGGAGGTATGTTGTCAAGAGCAGAGAGTTTATTACTGTGAGAAGACTAGCCGGCATGCTTGAGGAGTGGCTCTATGTCTTAACAACGAAAGCTGGAGGGAAAGATAGCCAATGGGAGGTGATGGACTGTCAGGGACGTAAACTATCATCTCTTCCACCCATGCCCGGTCCTGCCAAAACAGGTTTTAAGGTGGTTGTGGTTGATGGGAAGCTCCTTGTTGTTGCTGGTTGCGCTTTGATCAACGGTTCTCTTGTTGCATCTTCTGATGTTTATCAGTTTGATACTTGCCTCAACAGGTTCGTCTTGTTCTTGATTTCAGCATCCTTTGTGAACTTTGATCCTATGATTGAGTGTAGACCTGCGATTTTGAACTGAACCGAACTTCGTGGAACCAAACCGAACTAAAATTTTCGGTTAGTTTGGTTGTGAGTTTGGTTTAGTTTGGCAGTTTTATAAAACTTTGATTTTTTTGGGTTCGGTTCGGTAATCGGTTAGTTCGGTTTCTAAAAAAATGTTAACCAAATTAATCAAAATCTTGAACTGAATTAGCCAAACTGAACTAACCGAAATTACCCAAATTTAAACAAAATATAATCGAAACCAAAATTTAGGTTAATGTCGGTAAATTTTTAAAACTGAATCGAATTTTTCCCAGTTTAATTTGGCTAAATTTTGGTCAAACCGAACTACCAGAATTCGAATACCCAAACTACTCAAACTAAACCAGCATATGCCTAATTGAGTGGATTTTATGTTCAAATATGTTTTGGTTTTGTAATGAAATCAGTTGGAGTAGACTAGAAGACCTGAAGGAAGCTCGCTATGACTTTGCTTGCGCTGAGGTGAATGGGCTTGTTTATGTGGTGGGAGGTCACGGTCTTGACGGTGAGAGTTTGTCGAGTGCGGAGGTGTATGATCCAGAGACTGGTGTCTGGACTTTCATAGAATCTCTGAGGCGTCCGAGATGGGGATGTTTCGCTAGCGGATTCAACGGGAAGCTCTACGTGATGGGTGGGAGATCTAACTTTACGATTGGTAACTCAAAACTTGTTGATGTGTATAACACTCAGTGCGGTTCCTGGTCTGGAAGCAAAAACGGTTTAACTGTAAGTCTTTTGAGTCTTTTGATCATTGAGTATGTTTCTTTTTAACTTTGTTGCTAAGATTTGGATGCTCTTGCAGATGGTGACAGCTCATGTTGAAGTAGGAAAGAAGCTGTTCTGTATTGATTGGAAGAACCAGAGGAAGATGTCTGTGTTTAATGCAGAAGATGAAACTTGGGAAGTGGTGGCTCTTCCGCTTTCAGGTAGCTCGAGGGCGGGGTTCCAGTTTGGTAAGCTGAGTGGGAAGCTTCTGCTTTTTTCTTCTCAGGGAGAAACAGGTCACAGCACTTTAGTGTATGACCCGGCTGCTGCACCAGGCAAGCAGTGGAAAACATCTGAGATAAAACTGTCTGGTCCGTGCGTATGCAGCGTCACAATCACTGCCTGATTGATATGATCTTACTGATACCATTGTCGTCGTTACATTTCTCCATGAATACAAATCGAAGAGAGCATCGTCTCTTCTATAAGTTGATACACTGGTTTGAAATACAGTTTTTGAATAAAGTGGAGAGTGTTTTGTTTGAAACTGCTTTAAGTGTTGTTCTGGTGTGTTTCTCCTCTGTTTGTTCCTTGTAACATATGATTGCGTTGTTGGATTATGTTGGAATTTGATTTTAATGCAATTCATGTTTAAACGATGTTTGAGGTAAATGTTTCGAAATTGTTCAAAACGATATGAATATCGGTCAAGAGACTCGAGACCACAAGAATATGTGATGAACAGAGAAGCTACAGCTCATATGCTATATATTTGCCAACATGTGATCGTAGTCTTAAGCCCTATATAAGAAAAAAAAACTGGTCTCTAACATGCATCTGTAGTTTTTAGCTTTCCATTTCATCGATTTTGGGGATACGCTTGGGACATTATTAACAAGGTAAGGGAAGACCAGCCGGTGAAGAGACGTGTGCCTTTGCCTCTTCCTTTATCTTGATCATATTGTTCCCATATGTATATGATGTCTTGTAGCACGATGTTGATCTTCTTTAGTATGTGGAGGGTAGATGGAACCTTTGGGGTAATGGTGCAGAGATGAAAGAATCATATAGTTCATGTTTATCCATATAGGACCTCTCTAGTATGGTGCAACATGCTCAGTGTTACGTTTCATATACATCGAACTGCATCGAAACAATGTTCTTCGTTATCATGGAAAAACTAAATTTTTCTGAGAATGTTATGTTTGTTTGTGGGCGCAGTTGGTTTTGGCAAGAGAAACTAGTCCATAGTCACTCCATAAGATGCTCCTGTTTGAAATGTGATCAAGCTGTTTCTCGAGGATTGGAGACTCCTTTATAAAGCCTCTAATATTAGAGGCAATGTGAATATTAGGCTGGCATATAGGAAAGATTGAAGATGAGACATGATTTGCCTGGAAACTCTTGTATTTAGGATGACGAATCAAAGGAGACAAATCATTTACTGCTTGGAGAAGAAGCTGATGATCAACATCTTGCATCTAAGAGAAGATTTAGTTGACAAGAGCAAAAGGTTCCAAGAGGAGCCATGTCTGATAGAAGAAGCTCTTACAAGTCAAAAGAACAACAAAACCTCATTTGATGATCATCTTAACGAAGAATCAGTTGAGAGTCGGATTTAACAAGAGAACTGAAGTAGTGGTAAGGATAATAAGAGAGAAAATATATTTGTTTTAATTATGAAACAAGACAAGAGTTACAAATTAAACGCAGAACTTAAAAAGTGTTTTGAAATTGAGACCACCAAGACAAGAGACTAAATATTTCTATACAAATTAATAAACTGAGAATCTATTTTGGGCTAAGTCATGATCATACTGTCTGACTGAAACATCATCATACTCTTGACTCGATTCTCTTCCTTATCTCTAGCTTTCTCTTTGATTTTTTGAACTTCCATCTGAATCTTGTTGCTCGCCATCTCTTCTTTCTCCATCGTTACCAGTCTTTCTCCACTGATCTCACCGAACAGCACTTTCCTTCTCAGGTCTGGATTGCTGCTGTCTCCCATGTTGAAAAGAATGGATCTGTACTTTGCTTTTTGAGCCCCCTCGAAAGAACCTAGTCTCTCAAGCATAGCAGATTCAACCGACGCAGCCACACTCCAAGAATCGCAAGAAACCACTCGTTGCATCATCTCAACCACAACAACCTCGTTAGCTACTTTAGACAAGGCCTTGTAAAGAATCTCACGCACTTTGTCTCGCTTAGAATCCCCCGTCGTCGTCGAAATCTTCATCTCCTCCTCCACAACCACAAGCTTCTTCTTATTCTTTACCACCGGACGATCGCGAGGTCGTGAGCTCTGATTCCTTCCCGTTGCGTAGAGATATCTCATCCAGAGAGTGTAAAGAATCTTTCCCTCGGACTGGATTCTAGGTCTTTGTGCTCTGTGAAAAGGCCGTGACTCTTTCCAATTTGAGGGTATTTGCGATCGATGACCATCTCGTAAGCAAGCGACTCTGGAGCTTCTCTCAAACGCTTTATGGCTTCGACGCACCTAGAGACCGCAGGAGAGTACTTAACGTCTCCTCTCGAAGCAGATTTTGCAGCTTTGGTTGCAGCTTCAAACAGTTCTAAGAACTCATGCTTCTCCATCCTTTTGTGTCTTTACTAACGCTTTCTTTCTCGACTGAAAAAATAGGGTTTGTAAGCAACGAATGTAGAGAGAAAGATTTACGTGTTCACATATATAAGAGATTTGCTTTTGTTGTGTTGTTTCTCCACACGTTTACTTACTTGGATCTCAAGCCTCTTCTAACTTTCCTTTTCTTTGTCTTCTGTTTCTAACCGTTATAGGATTTTCCATTTTCTTCGACATATATCTTTTCAAAAATTTATTAAAAATTAATATAAGCCTCTCAGATCCAATTTTCAAATTCAATGTTGATTTTTGGTTATGATCCATTTTTTCTGGTTTAATTAGATAACTCGGCGGTTTAGAGATGACTAAATAAACCAGTGATTGAAGCCGGTTAGGCAGTAATCGCAATTAGTATATGTCAAAAAGAAAGAAAGTGAACTTCTTGTGTGTTTACTGTCCTCTTACACTTGACAATGTTATTACAGAAATTGTGTGATTAACAAGGTGGTTGTAGAAACTTGAGAAGACGCCACAAGAGAACTGCGTGGAAGTTCAAGGCGGAGAATGCAATCTTCTAATATTAGTTACAAGTGTAACGTTGATCCTTCAACAAGTTGGGGCTGGTGATCACGAATTGCCTTGCTTGACTGGATTGGTTCCAAGACTCCCAAACATGAAAAGTGTAGTTTTTTTTTCATATATGTAAATATGTGTGTTGTTTTGGAAACAGCGTATTTATTTCGCCAACTTTGCGACATTTCTAATATCTATAAACCATTTGATTGAATATTTCATTTCAATTAATAATTATTCAACAAAAAGAGAAAATAAACACAGATTGAAGACTGGTCCCTAGACTCTGGAGTGAGTTATAGGATCTCGTGTAATTAAGAATTATCGAAGATATACTTATAAAACAGAAAAAATGGACACAAAAACAAAAAGAATATGGTTATAACTGGATCATATTTTGTCGATGTTCTCAGAGACGTTCTTCATACGTGGACGAACTTCAGGGTCACCTTCAGTACAAGCAAGAGCAAGATGGAATACGGACAAGACCTGTTGCTTAGCGTGAACTTCTTGAAGCAACATTGGATCAACCATATCCGACAATGGAGTCTCCTCTTCAAACCCTTTCCTCACCCACTTCACCAAATCCGTCACCTCAGCAACCCCCGTGGACGACGAGGACGAGCTCAGCGGCGACGAATCCGGCGACTTCCCCGTAAGAAGCTCCATAAGGACAACACCGAACGAGTACACATCCCATTTCTGAGCAGGCTTGCTTCCAGGGAGACGAGCCTCGGGAGCTTTGTAGCCGTTGGATCTATCTGACGGTTTGATAGAAGTGTAAGGAAGAGCTCCGCCTAAGAAACCGCCGGCCCCAGAGGAGGAGGACGGTTCCCCGGAAGGCGAGGTGATGGTGATGAGACGCGTGAGGCCGAAGTCGGAGATGTAAGGAGTGAAGGAAGAGTCGAGAAGGATGTTGGAAGGCTTGACGTCGCCGTGTATCAACTTTCTTGGGCTGCATTCGTGTAGGTATGCTAGCCCACGTGCCGCTCCTTTGCGATCTTTAGTCGCGTTGACCATGTTAGGCTAGGTGATGGTTGACCATTCCTCCCTATTACCAAAGAAATAAAAATGTAAAATAATAAAGTAAACTACGATGAGAAAAAACGGGTCAACTAGAGGATCCAGCGAGGTAGGTTTGTAGAATCATTACTCTTAACCTACAAGTCATCTCTCTCTCCTACTCCATTGTAAATATCTCATATTGTTTTTCCTCCCCAACTCATTTTTTAATTTTACTAC
>JAAMPC010000345.1:0-34335 GCA_016771965.1 Brassica carinata | reverse complement strand
TGGTTTGGCCGGTTTTGGAGATTGGATCATAACTTCATAATTCCGTGGCCATTTCTCCTGATCTTGGGCTTTCTGGAAAGATGATAAACTTCTCTTGACTCCTATGATGGGATTTAATTCAGGCCGATTCTTCATTGGGCTTGAATCTTCTTCTAAAATCGGGTACTCGCAGATGGACGGGCTGAGAAAACTCTGACTTGTAAAATTCATAACTTCTTTCTCCGTGAATACTCTGGCCCGATTCCAATTGGTCTGGACTCCTTCTTGAATTTAGAATCCATAAAAATTAGCCTCGTCATTTAAACCCTCTTGGTTTGTAAGATATGGCGTTTTTAGTGCACGTATGTCCTGGCTGGAGCATTGGCTGGTTGAGTAGGGCTTTGAGTTGACCTCTGGTTCAGTTGCTGATCTGATGGCCGCATCAACTAAGAAGGAGATTTTTTTTGGTGCACAACTTGTTGATTGGCCATGTACACGCGAAGCTTTCCGAAAACAAGCTACCAATTTTGATCTCATTTCGGCTTAAATGTATTGTTTTGCCAAAGCGACCTCCTTCTCCCGGGTTTTTCTCAGACGGGCTTGTTCAATATTCAGAGTCGGTGCAAGTTCATCCTTTTTGGCAACCAACTTCACCGCCGTAGCCGTAGAAGCCCCCAGGGCCTTTTCGTACTTTGCAAGTTTCTTCGTTCCGGCCTAAGCTTAGTAACACATCGGTTCTTCTCGGTTACTTTCTCTACAGCTCTTTCAGAAAAATCCTAGATTGCTACTCCAATCGTATATGACTTCAATCCGGGATACCCGGAGTGCACCGGAAATCCCATCGCCGAAGCCATAGTGCTAAAACTGAGAATATACCACAATTCAAATGGATTTTTTTGAAGAGTACCCATACCGGAGCATGAACAAGCTTCATCTCAGATAATTTAATTGAGACCGGCGAAAATGGAATATTTCCGAAGAGATAAGCTTGGGCCCAAAGGCGAGGTCCATCATCCTAAGGCAAACCGACCTTGGAGTGGATATATCGGAGAGCAAGAGTAGAAGAGGAGGATCGAAAATCCTAGATTGGAGACCTAGAGAGCTCTGTTAGCTGATAGAACTTAGAATTTGGCGGTTAGACTAGCAAGGCAGGCCCTGGAGCGTCTGGCAGCCTCACTCTCAAATCTCCGCTCTCCGGAAGGATCGGACAATTCTTGCTTAAAATCTCCGCACATAGAGCCGTGGCGTTATCTTCGACATGCATGTTTCTATGACAAGCTCATACTAGGCGAACCGCCCAGGCGGTTCGATCTCTTGTTCAATTACACCTAAACTGAACTACGTCGACTTGATCCTCGAAGAAGTGCGTGGGCAGCCTTTCTTAAGGTCAGTCCCAAATCTTAACAAACCTTTTCGCATTTATTGGTCACTTGTCGTTGGCTGTCGCAAAATCCGGACCTTCAGGAAAGTCGGGTGCAGGCTTTCCTCCAATCTTATTCATTAAAATTGGCGGTGTGAATTTGGTTCCCACAGGAACATTAGCAAAAGGAGCGAGTTGCCTCAGAACTTCATCTAGAGATTGAGGTGTTATTTGTTGGGGCATTGATTTCATGGGACCATTCCCACCTTTTCACAAAAATGAATACATCCTAGTCACAGTAGACTATGTCTCCAAGTGGGTAGAAGCAATTGCAAGCCCAACTAATGATCGCGCAGTGGTCACCAAGATGTTCAATTCCATTATCTTCCCGGGGTTGGAGTACCGAGTAGCCATAAGTGATGGAGCAACCACTTCATCAACAAGGTCTTCCAGGCCTCCGAAGAAAACGGTGTAAAGCATAAGGTTGCAACCGCATATCACCCTCAGACCAGTGGCCAGGTGGAGGTATCTAATAGAAAGATCAAGAGCATTCTTCAGAAAATGTCGGAAAAATCCGTAGGATTGGTCTCTCAAATTAGGCGATGCGCTGGCGTCTGAGAACAGCCTACAAAACACCATTAGGGACCACTCCTATCATCTGGTCTGAAAAGTGCCATCTCCTGTGGAACTTGAACATAAGGCAGCTTGGGCTATCATAATGCTATATTTAGACATCAAATCAGCCAAGAAGAGGCGCTCCATTCAGATCCATGAGCTGGAAGAGATCAGGCATCTAACTACGAGAGCTCAATGATTTATAAAGAAGACCAAGGCATATCATGACAAGCGGATCATCAGCGAGACATTGCACCAATGATCAGGTCTTGCTCTCTAATTCAAAGTTGAGGCTGTTCCTGGTAAATTGAAGTCGAGATGGTCGGACCCTTTACCATTAAAGAAGTCCGACCATATGGAGAAGTTGTGTTTCTGGACCCAAAGGGAAGAGATTTTTAAGTGAATGGTCAATGTCTCAAGCCGTACCTCAGCTGAGACAACAATGCGAGAAGATGAAGATATTCCTTTAGAAGCGATCCTCTACAGCCTGATCAGCCAACCAAAGTCAAGCTAGTGACTTAAACCAAGCGCTTGGTGGGAGGAAACCCACTGGTAAGTGTAAATAACTTCTTTCTTTTATATTTCTATGGTTTGTTTTAATTTGTGTACAGGAAAAACCGGCATTTCCCAAAGGAGCAATCCTTTGACTGTTCTTCTGGAGAACAGCTGCTCCCCAGTAAGTTTTGGACCCAAAAATAATATATAATAAAAATATATATATATAAAGGGGCTAAAAGGGGAGCGGTTTAGGGTTAATTTAAGGCTGCTCCACCCCTTCACCACTTCTTTCTCTGCAGCCACCTGTTAGGGTATTTTAGTGTACAAGTTATTAGTGCTCAGCTCTACGGAATAATAGGGCCGAAGGAGACTTTTAGGTAAATGGATCTCCTGCGATTGTAGATGAACCGGAGATGCTGCTCTTAAGGGTACTACCATGCGGGTATGGGCCAGTATCGTCGTCAGTGCCTTAGTAGTAGTAGGAGAGGAGTCGGTCCTTAGGCAGGAACTGCTATCTATAGTGAAGTCTGCAGGGTCTTGAGATCTGTAGTTGATGGTTTTGACTACCAGAGGCGGTCCTTGGCGTCTAGGTGTGGACCATGGAAGGTCTTTGGGTTTATAGCTGCATCCTTGTGGGGATTGCCTCATACCCTTCAGTGGGGATCAAGCTGTTTGTATTTCATGTATTGGTGGGCGCATAGCCTAGATGGAGCTCGTTGCCTAGTGGAGGCTCGTGGCCTAGTAGGCACTTGGCCTGAGTGGGCACGTGGCCTAGGAAACAGCTCTGTAGTTGATAAGTCGTGATGCAGTAGTAGAGTGTGCATGGCGTAACAGATGATAAGCTTGTTGATATGCTGCAGTGAGCATGGAGCTTCAATATGCTTCAATGAGCATGGAGTGTCCTTGCCGATGAGCTGGAGATCGTGGTCTGAACCAGTAGATGGAGTTGTAGGCGTGCTGCAATGGGCACAAAGCTTCCTCTGGCTGGTCATGATTGCGGGATCAACCTATGATAAGGCGTGTCAGTAGAAGGTCTTCTAGATGTGGAGTATTGCCTTAGCGGCTGTAGAGATAATGAGCTATGAGGATGGGCGTGTTGACCTCCTTTCTTAGGGTTTATGAACCCTTCATTTATAGCAAAGGTGCGTGCCTCCTTCTTAGAATTTGGAAATATTCAATATATCACGAGATAATAGAATATTTCCATTTTTCTTAAGGGTGACCTACATATTGGAATACTTCCTCTTTCCCTTGGATTTAGGAGGATCCTTTGTGCCTAAGCAGGTTTCCTTGTATTAATATTTCCATTTCTTCTAAAGCAGGAGAAATCATTAGGCCTGGAAGCGGAAGAAGAGGGTAGTTCCTGAGGTAGTTCACGAGGTAGTTCTGAGGTAGTTCAGGTAGTTCCTGAGGTAGTTCGGAGTTCTTTATAGCGGGACCTAGAGCATTCTCTGGCGGGGACACGGAGGTCAGGTCTGGAAGATGGAATAATCTCTTCATGGAATATTTTTGCCCAACAGTTTGCCCCTTATTTTCTGGTTTCATATTTGAAAGCAGGAAATAACATGATCTTTCTCATAGGACTTATTGAGTTTCACCGTGGTATCAAGCTCCTTGTTGAAGTAGGGCGTCGTCTTGTAGCTTGGGCCATCAAGCTTCCTTGTCAATACTGCTCAGATGTACTTGTTCTTGGTCTGGTTGGCATGATGTGGTGGTCGGACCAGTGTGGAACAGACTTACAGGCGTGCTTCAATGGGCATGTGTTTGGTTGGAGTGATGGCGGTCAAGTGGATGTAGTTGTACCCTTGATTCTGATGACCTGGTAGTGGATAATCGGAAAAACCACCATGTAGGACCTACTAAATGTTGAAGGCAGATACTTGCTGTGGCGGGATCAAACAAAGAATGTAAGACTTTCTTCCTCTCCTTTACAAAGATGATCGCTTCCCCATGATGGAGATTAGTAGGAGACCGGCCAAAAGTTTGATGGAGAAGCTAGGAGCGTCTGCATAAAGGGTGATGCTCCTACTCAAAGCTCAGATGCTTATGCTACTCTTGTAGCTACACTAGGCCTTAGTCAGGCAGGACTTCACTTTGCATTTCTTGAGGCTCTCTGGTTCCATGAATCATGTGGAGGAGTGTATGGGTCAGGACCAAGGTCTGAGAGGAGAATCTTGGTGAGGCTAAGGATTAAAGTGCGAGAAGGTTTAATAAGACCGGATGTGAAAGGTTTAATAAGACCGGATGTGAGTGAGGATCTTCATGCTTAATTCAGCTAGCCTTGCTTGCGCCTCTTGAGTTGGTAAAAGGAGTAATGGACTTTTATTCAGGTCTTAGTTGCTGGTCCCCTTGATGCTCCTTGAGGTTCTGATGTTGTAGCTGTAGCTTCTTGCGTTGTCGAGTTTGATATCTTTCATATTTACATATTTTTAGCTATAAGTATCTTGTGCATTTTGATCATTTAGATTAGGCATTAGGCATCTTTAGGTTCATATTGCATTCATATGTCCTTATTAGGTGTTGGAGCGAGCTAAGGAGTGATTGGAGGTGTTTGGGAGCTTTGTGATTCAAAAGATGAAGAATGGAGTTTGGCCAAGGTCAGGACAAGCCAAACCATGATCAAGGCCATACCTTGGGCGATACCAGGTCAGCGAAAGCGGATCCATGGACCAGAGACACTTACCTTGATGGACAAGTGGCGGGCTGGACAGCTTCGGGCTCAAGTACCGGCCCGAACATGAAAAGACGAGGCTGGAGAAGAGCTGGGACATGGGCGGTCGCAGCCTGGAGTCTTGTGAGTGCATGACCAGCGGCCTGGAGATGGACATCTGGGATGTCTTGAGGCAGGGCCGTCGAGACAAGACAGCAGCGGCCTGGACTGACTGGAAGCAAAGGCGCTCGGGCTGGTGTGCGGGACACCATACCAGCAGGTCAGGAGACGGACGGAGACGAGGCGGATCTGTGGCTGGGCGTGCGGAGTGCTTCACCCGCGGGGGACAGGACCGGGCGGATGGTAGTCTTGAATTGGAGGCAGCGGCTGGACAAGGCCAATCTCACCCTGGCGTTTTTCACATCCTTTGAGTGACCTTGAAGTGCTCCAGGGCCATTTTGGTCATTTCTCTTTATGTTTTAAGGGCTTTCAAGCCTCATTAAATCTCTTGTATCCCAAAGTTGGGACTTAACTTATTTTCTCTCAAAACACATTTAGATCTTGAAGAAAGTTTGGATCTTGAATCCTTTTTCATCTTATTTTCTTGTGTTTGCTGGATTATTTCTATCACTAATCATGTTTAGCCTTGAATCATCCATGGTTTTAATGTTTTCCATGCCTATTAGTGTGTAGATCTATCTGGTTCATGGGCTTGGGAGACTAAGGGTATTAGTGTAGATCTAAGATGTTCTAGGGTAGATCCTTCTTGATCCTTGCTTGTGGAGTGTTCTTCTTGCTATTTTGGAGTTGGTCTCTTCAAAATAGAGCTATAGGCATTTCATGCCCAAAGGTGTTCTATAAAATGACTGAACCAACTCTCCTATGCTTTTAACATTCTTTACTAAAGAGATTTGTTGTTAAATGTGTTAAGATGGCTAATGGACTTTCCTAATGATTGCTTTCATATTATTCAACCTATGTGGGAACCGAAATTCACACCGCCAATTTCTGATAAGTAAGATTGCGGAGGAAAGTAAACCCGACTTTCCTTGAAGGTCCGATTCTCGCGCTGCCACACTAAATCGATAAAGTAAACAGAAGACAAAAAATGGGAACTGAAATATTTACCCAAGGCCTTTTATTAGATAAAGAAACGAATACAAGGATTCTCGAAAGACAAAGAGATTTTGCGATTTAAAGAAAAGATAGAGTCGCAGGCAGCCAAACGCCCTAAGCTTGCTCGCTAGTCTAACCACCTAAACCCTAGTTTTTCTAAGCTGGCAGGATGCTCTAAGTCTAATTCTCGGATTTTCGGATGCTCTTCTCCTCTGCTCTTGCTCTCCTTATATACCAACTTCTAGGTCGGTTTGGATTAGGGTGATGGGCCTCGCCTTTGGGCCCAAGCTTATCTCTTCAGAAATGTTCCATTTTCGCCGATCTTCGAATCATCCTCGAAGTTTTCCGCTATCCTTCGGCGACTTGATGTTTATCCGATGTTTCGAAATCGGATAAACCGCCATAGCCTTATTGGGCCTGAATTCGAAAATCGTAGTAAGTCGTGGACTTGTCTTAAGTCGTTAACGCTTTATACGATTTCTTCCACGAAATCCAATCCTCCGCCAGAATCATCGAGGACGATTCCAACCGAATCGAAAGATGTTTATTCCGTAGCCTTGATTGTACCAAACTCACGAGGGTTGATCCAACAAGCTAAGATGGGATCAGACCGCACAACGACCGACCAGGACGAGGGCCGTGGACCGGCGCCAGACCAGGTGCCGGGCGCCGACCAGGTGCCGCCGGCGCAGGTCGCCCGCTGATTCGTGCCGCCGGCGCCAGGTCGCCACCGCTGCGCCAGCCAGCTGCCCCGCTGCCGCCGGTGCCAGGCTGGTGCCGCCGGCGCCAGGCCGCCCGCTGACGGTGCCGCCGCGCCAGGTCGGTGCCGGCGCCAGTCGGGTGCCGCCGCGCCAGGCCGTCTGCGGTCCCGCTGGTTGCCGGGCGCAGGCAGGTGGTGCCGCTGGCAGGGTGCGGGGCTGGCGCTTCGGCCGCCCGACGGTGCCGCCAGCGTGGTTGGTGCCGCCGCTTGTGGTCAGTCGGCCCCGTGCCGCCGGCGCCAGGCCGCCCATGGACGGTGCCGCCGGCGCCAGGCCGCCTTGCCGCTCGGGTTTTCCGCTTTCGATCTTTCCCCGCTTAGTCGGCGGAAATCTTCGAAGTTTGGAAGGATCTTTGGCCGGATTTCGAGATAACCGCTGACCCCAACACTAGCCCCCAGCTCGTAAGATTGGAGACGATTTTGCGGGCGAGTGATTTGAATTTTTGAAAATCGAAATTTTCGCGATTTTTCCGCAGGAAACCTCGTGTCTTTCCTCCTTTTTCTTATAAGTAGCCAACCTTCCCTTCTCATTCTTCACATCTTTCCAAATCTTCTCTCTCAAGAAAGAAAATGTCTTCATCCCAAGTTGAAAAGAGTGGTTCTGATGTTGAGATGGGCGAGGCCGCCAAGCTTCGTCGGTTCCGCCAGTCAAGCTCCCGCCGCTCAGGCCGCTCAAGAGGCTACCCGCCCCTGACTGATGGGTTTGATTCTTTCAAGGCTAAGCTATCCGGCGTAGTGCTGCGAAGGCTCAAAGCGGGCGGAGACCGCCCGATGTTCCTTCCACGGCTCCAACTCCTTTGCCTGCTCCTTTGGTTCCCAGCTCCAAGTCCCATCCGATGCCCTCCCGCTACAGAAGGGGTTATTGTTCCTGAACAGACTCTTGATGTTCAGATCCATCCATCGGGTTCTTCGACTGCTCGATCGCGGATCTCCGGAAGAGGACGCGATAGAATCTGCACCTTTCCCGGCGGGGAACTTGTCTTAGGACTGCCAGCGGCTGGTGCCGCTGCCTGCGAAGGGCAAGGGCTGGCGCTGCCCGGAGCGAAAGAAGCGGTGCTAAGAGCGAGGAAAGCGACCTCTCAGAGCCGCAGGCCATCGCTCCAAGGTTCGATTGTCCGTAATTCTTGCACCGCTTTTGGCGATGATACTTACTCCTTCCTTTTGCGGCAGTTTGTGTCGCTGATTGATGAATGCTTGGCGAAAAGCGGTCGGAAGTCATTCGCCTATCGGGCGAACCGGAGTCGACGCGAGGAAGCTGAAGCGCACTAAGGCTGCATTGCAGATCGCCGAGGACACCCATGCTGCCCAGACGCCCCAGCTTGAGGTTCAGATCAGCGATCTTGAGCGACCTTGGGAAGACCGCGAAGTTCGTACTTGGTGAAGAAAGAGAAGAGGAGTAAATCCTCTGTCGCCGCCTTCAGAGAAGGTTCAGGCTCACGAGGAGATGAACCGTAGATCCTCGGAGGTTAATGCCAGCCGCAGCGACTTCTATGGTCGCCGGACGAGGATAGCCATCCTGTTTGAGTCCTTGATAGCCGCCCGCAAGAGGGACTTGGCTTTAGCGGGATCGAGGGGAGTCTAAATGAGCTCGAAGTTGCTTCGGTAATGAGGCCCCGTCTTTGGACTTGGAGGAGGCCAGATTATCGCCCCAGAAGGAGAGTGGGCGGCCACCGAGGGAGATTTTGATTCGATCCGCCGGGTCTGCAAGTAATGCACCTAGCTCCGACCAAAACTCAGAAGATCAGGAGCGGAGAAGATTATGAGGTCGGCGCGACAAGGCAGTGGGGATGCATCGAGGGAGGTGATGGCAGGCTGTCCCTGTCAGCGAGTGAGGATGAAGATGACGCCCCGGGCGTCTAGGTTTATCAACCTTCCGGGATTTTGTTGTTTATGTGTTTCGCCGCTTAAGAGGCCATGATGTATTTACGGGACTGACCGTTGGTGGCTTCGAGCATACGATTTTATGATCATTTTATCTTTTTATAACAAAAAAAGTAAAAAAAATTCTTCACAAAATTTTTATTGTAAGACTTTTAACAGTTTTAATAATTTATATTTGTTTTAAGAAATTCAAAACATAACATATAAGAAAAAAAATCTAAAATTTTGTATTATATGGTTAATGTGATTTTTAAATTTTCTAATAATATAAATTAAACAAGAAAAGATGTAGGATACCAAACTTGTTATCAGATCTTTATTATTTAAAGCCATTAATTGTTATATATATGTTAATCATATTAGGTAATTCCGTACTTTTTATTTAAGGAAAGAATGGAGAATATTTTTATGCAATACTAATCAATTTAATAATTAATTTATTAAAAACTAGGTAATAATTCGTGCAATGCACGGAGCGATTTTTTATAAATATTTTAATTATTTTCTTTAAAATATGTTTTAAGGTGATAAAAAAACATATGTAAAATATATTTTAATGATTCTTTCAAATTAAAATTGTAAAAATATTTATTTTTATCAATTCGAGTACAATACATATTTCTTACATTTTGAAATTGAATTATTTATATATTTTAATATATTATCTAGTTTAATTTTAACTATATTAAAATAGATATATATTTTGATATAAATATCTTTAAATGAAATTTCATATTCATATGATTTTATCACCATTTGTATCTTGTTATAACAAAACTTTAAGTCATTGACCACAAAAATTTCATTGCGAAATATTTTTTTTATTTATATTTGTTTCTCAAATTTAAAATATATTATATACGAAAATATAAATTTTAATTATTTAATTATTTAATTTATTTTCATAATATAAATTGAAGAAAAAAAAGATGATACAAGAATTGTTATTAAATGTTTATTATTCAAAATCATTAATTGTCATATATATTTTAGTCATATTAGCTAATTTTGTAGCTTTATTTAAGGAAGAAAGAGAAATATTTTTTATACTAATTAATTTTATGGTTTGTTTAAATAAAAGTATAATATATACTTAGATGGACTAACATATTTCATAAGGATTCTAAAAATCATTCTAGTGATGACACATGACAACACTTAAATGTTATAGTGCTTCTATTTTAGATGGACCAACCTGTTTTTTTGTTTTTGTTTTTGAACAAAGACCAACCTTTTTTTCTAAGGATTCTGAAAATCATAATGGTGATGACATGTGACTACACTTAAAGCTTGTTATGCTCCTCAATTAATATATAAGTGATTGAATGAATGGTAATCTAAAAATTTGAATAAATATATATGGAAATAGAAATTATTAATTATTTGAATAAAAAATTTTACTTGCCATTGAAGTCAGAATTTATTTCAATATATGTACAAATTTATAGAAGGAAAAAAGTATGATTTGTATCACATATAAATTATACCATCACTATGTTAAGAAAGTTCAATTTGTGTAAGTATCAAAATTTAATGTATTAACCATTTAATCGCCAGTTTTATTTTAAAATATAATTTTTACTATGAACATAACTTTTATATTATTAAATAAAAATAAATTAATTATATATTATTATTTTCAATTTTATATATTCTAACTGTAAATGTTCTACCAAAACTTCATATGAGAGCATTGTGTAAAAATATTTGAAGAGCTTTAGCATTTTATAAATGTTTTTAAATATTTTGTGATAAATGTTGATTAGATAATAATGAGCATAATATTTTAAAATGAAGAATCCAATAACCCATCGTACCAATTCAATTGATAAATGGACGATCCAATTGGGTAAAGTTAAAACAATTAAACAATAATCAAGTACTGTGTGTTCATAATTGATGGCAAAATACATTAAACTTAGTGATGAGAAGTGGGTTGGATCTGCCCTGCAGCGGGTTGACAGACTTTAATTTAATCTGACCTGCATAACCCACAGATAGGATTTAGTAAATCTGCATCAGCCCCGCTTGAGTTTACGGGTTATCTTCAGGTTATTGGAGAATCATGATAGTTATATTTTTATATTAAAATGATAGTTAAAATAAAAGTTTATTTTTGTATTATACTTCAGAAATATTTTTATAATATAAATTGTATATTAGAAAAATAAAACCGAATCTATTAAAAGATAAAATATTTTTATTAATATATTTATATAATACAGAAAATTAATAATTAGATAAATAAGAATATTTTCTAAATTTTATTTTAAAAATTTGGCGGGTTGGTAGATATCGGCGTTTTGAAATGACTGAACTACATACGCCCCACATCCCAAATTATAGATGATTAAAACTTATTAGACACTTGACTTTAATATGTATTATCAATATTAAGTTACGATAGAAATGTTAATAAATATGTTCAACCCATTTTGTGTATTTTTGGAAATTGTATTTGTTAAACATTTTTCATATATAGTTATATACAATGGAATAACTAGCCAAAACGATAATCATACATTTTTTGTGCAATGTTTGTTTAAAGAAGTCTTATATTTTAGATGTTGGTTCAAATAAAATAGTTTTAGAATTTATTTTAAATGTAATCTTGTAAATGCATATATTTAAGTAATTTATGCTATTTGAATTTTATATGTAGCTATAAGATTTGTGAAGTAGTTTATTTAAATGTATCAGAAGAGTGGATATTTTAAATATATACCTCTTTTCGAAAGTAAGATTTTATAGAGTTTTCACGCTTATTAAGAATATAATAAATGTTTACAGTTTGATTTACTATTTATTTTTTCTATACACTTTCCAATAATTAATTACCAATAAAATTTAATCAATTCAAACTTTCACAATTAATGTTTCTTAAAAATATACAAAAGTACCTTAAAAATATAGAAAATCTATCTTTGTGGAATATTAATTAAATCTGGAAAATTTGACTTTCGGGAACGGAGAGAGTATGTATATATATACACTTCACAAACCAAATTACAGATGATTAGACTTATTAGACACTTGACTTCAGTATGTTATGTACTATCAATATAAAGGACAATATTGTAAGCTGAACAAGAATTGTCAAAAAAAAAAACGACATTAATATTTGGAAACTTTACTCAACTAATACATATTTTAGGACAAATGACTAGAATGTTACATAACTTTTTTATTACTAGAATATTTTTCCTACTTTTATACCCAGCGCGTTCCTTATTTCGCTATAAGAAAAAACATATTTACGAGAATGCCATTACTTTTTCATGCCACATAAGCAAAACCCAGCCACATAGAATTTGGTTCAGAGTCATTAACTCAGCCGAAGCGATGCCTTCGTTACGGCTATGACTACGCTACGGCCGAATTAAAGAATACGGCTGACTTAATAAAGACTGGCTGACTTACATACATAACTCAGTCTACCGCATGCATCGACTGATAAACCGACCGAGTTATGGAGTAACGGCTGACTTACTTACAGTTGTTACGGCTGAGTTATACATAGATTTTATGATTTTCAAAAATTTAGCTGAGTTATAGTTGTGACACTACTGAGTTATGTCTCCTCGCTGTAATAAAATTAACGGCTGAGTTATTTGAGATTGATACGGCTGAGTTACTTTTAATCAGTCATAACAAGTGGATTAAAGTGAAACTCAGCTGAGTTACGGCTGACTTATTAGCGAAAAGATTAATTACTAGAATAGTATACCTTTGACGGCTGCTTTAATTGACGACAGCTGACTTATTGTTTTACCTTCACGGCTGAATTATTTACAAAAGATTAATTACTAGAATAGTATCCCCGCTTCAGCTGACTTACGCTAGACGCCACGGCTGACTTAGTTTGAGTAAGTTATTTATTCGTTTACGGCTGACTAACCAATTTGCCATGTCATCCACCATGTCACAAAATCGGTTTGCCATGTCATCACTAACTTACTAATTTTACAACTCGGTTCGGTTTATCGGTCGGTTTATCGGTCTGTTCATCTTCTTCTTCATTTTCTCCTTTTATACTGTTTAAGTTAGAGAAAATTACTAGAATTCTTCATCTTTCTCGAGTTCTTATGGATCCGGTTTTATTGTTTCGAAAGTGGATTAAGAAATACAGATATGTTTTCAACTCTGACAGTAAAGGGTGAATAGTTCTCCATTTAGATGAGGAAACAACACATGAAGAATTCTCAAAGTGTGTACTCGATGATTACGTATTGAATGAATTAAATCATGAGATTCAGCTTAGCTACATGTTTTCAATAAATCTTTGAAAAAATGGCGACGCATTAACTCCACCAGTTTACGCCTCCAATAATCGACAGTTGCAAGGTTTCCTAAGCCTAAAGAAAAGAGAACAGCTACGCTTTGTGTGGAGATTTGGAGAAGAAGGATGTCGAAATGAACCGAATGACAGAGCTAGAGAGAAGAGTAAAACGCTATACAGTTTTAGCTCGAAGTCGAGGTTTCAGATGTTGAATCAAGAGATGAAACCACAGTTTGGAAGATGAATGCGAGGACAATGAGAATGACTGCTGTAGTAAAGTGGAAGGAGAAACACAGAATGAAAGCGGAGAAGATGTAGTATTTGAAGAAGACGAAGATGATGATGAATTTGAAAGCCGCTTTGATATGTTCGACGACTCGGACAGTGCGTCATCTGAAGAAGATAACTTCAGCTCAAACGGTGAGTCTCCAACACAAGAGGATTCGCCGACGCTACCTTCCAAGCAGAGAACTCAGAACTATTCAACTAGCGGATGTAGCGGAACTGAGGTTCTAAAGCTGGAGATGTCGTCGCTAAATCTTTGTGTTGGTCAACGATACGAGAATAAAGACGACTTGGAGAGATGACTGAAACTTCTTACAGTGAGGGATCAATTCGATTTTGATGTGGAGATATCCACCGACGCTATTAATTGTTAATGCGTTCCGGATGCATCCGGAGAGTGCGGCTTATACAAAAGGGAAGACCCCGGCATTTTATGTTCGTATTTACGATGAGGATCATTCATGTTCTGTAACTGAGCGTCCTAATCGATGTCGACAAGAAACACCGGATATTTTAGGACATTTGTACAAGGACTTTCTCGGCGACGTTGGTCCGGACGTCCGCCCAACGAGTGTCGGAATAGTTATAACTAAGCAGTTTCGTAAAGGTATTTTCAAGTTTCGCTGACTTATTTATATGACTCGCTCAGTTACTTTGATATTAGAACTTAGTTATAAGAATGATGCGTCTGTTTTAAATATGTGTTGTGACTGAAATGTATAGAATCGTTTTTTCATGTGGATAGATGGATTATTGGAAATCCCATCGGACGCTGAGATTTGCAAGGGAAATCGAGGAGGGAATACCTGAGAGTGGGTATGAAAACTTGCCTTCTTACTTATACATGATAAGAAGGGCAAATCCGGGTAAAGTTACGCGTCTTCAAATCGATGAGTTTGGCCGATTCATGTATGTGTTTCTTTGGCGCGAGTGCGTAAATGGGTTTCCTTTCATGCTCAAATTTGTGGTTGTCGACGGTACGTTTCTTAACGGTAGATACAAGGGGACGCTTCTCACAGCACTATCTCAGGATGGTAACTTTCAGATTTTTCCAATAGCCTTCGCAGTGGCTGACACTAAAAATGATGATTTGTGGCATTGTTTTTTCGAACTAAAACTTTGATTCCTGACGACGAGGGTCTTGCGATAATCTCGATAGGCATAGGTCAATAGGCAAAGCAACTGGAAATGTATATCCGCTGGTTCTCGGGAATTTGCACGCACCATTTATATAAGAATATTTTGGGACGGTATAAGGAAAAGATGCATTTCGCCTGGTGAAGACAACGGCAAGATGTTTTAGGGTGGCTGACTTTGAAGCGATATTCGATGAGATTGAAGCGATTAATCCTGAACTCCATGGCTATCTCCAAAGAGCTGATGTGAGACTGTGGGCGCGTGTTCATTTCCCGGGCGAGAGGTACAATTTGATGACTACGAACATAGCTGAATCAATGAACAGAGCACCGTCGAGTGCTAGAGGTCTTAACATTCTTTGAATATTAGAATCGATTCGGGTTATGATGACAAGATGGTTTGCTGAACGGAGAGAGGATGCCAGATTGCAGCAAACCACGCCTACGCGTGGTGTGGAGAAACAACTACAGGTAAGTCAGCCGGGCAGTTACGATAAATCAGCCTAAAGTATTGTTTATTCAGCCTGTTATATTATAACTCAGCCTATATAATTCTTCATTTTTAATAGGGTCGCGTAAGTGACGTCAGAATGTTGACGGTACAAAGGATTGATGATCATCACACTGAAGTTAAATATGGATCATCTGACGAGTCTTTGCATGTTGTTAATTTGATACTGAAAAAGTGCACGCGCCAGCGTTTCGAACGCGAGAAATTACCATGTGTACACGCAATCGTAGCTGCGGAGTACAAGAATGTTTGTTGTATATCTCTTTGCAGTCCTTACTATAACAATGCTTATTTGATGAGCCCCTACGCTGACTCGGTTATGCCGCTGACTCGTTATGCCAGTTGACAGAGCTTCCTGTTCCAGAAAACGGCTAACCAACCGTGCTTGCCCCGGATATTCGCCAACAACCAGGAAGACCTAAGAAAAGTAGGATGAAATCTGCTTTAGAAGTTGCGCTTTCAAACAAACGTCCTAGGAAAGCACACACATGTTCTCGATGTGGACAGAGTGGACATAATGTGAAAACTTGTCCGATGCCGTAAGTGTATTCATTTATTACGGCTGGTTTATGGTTTTCCAATTTTTGTAAAACGGCTGGGTTAATTATTTTCATGATTTTGTATTACAGCTGGGTTACGGTTTTGAATGTTTTGTATTGCGGCTGAGTAATTAGTATCATGTTTTGTAATACAGCTGAATTACTATTTCGCCACGCTATCGCTTGTACACGACTGAATTAAGAGAAACTAACTAGAAACTCAGTTAAGCAAAGTTAATTTATCGCCTCGAAATTATAAAGGTCTCGATGTATGGCAGCCGATTTTTCAGCCATCATTATTTCAAACTGGAAGAAATAGTATACGTCCTTTATAAATCAACTAATGGCTGAGTTAGGCTGACTGATGTGACGAGTGGAGACGACTAAAACTGTTAATTTAATATTCGATATTACGTAAGTCTCGATATTAGTATTTCTATGTGACGTGGGGAGATGACTAATTTATTTTAGAGAAACTTAAATGTAAGTACTAATAACGACTTTTATAGGGCTGAGGAATGGAAAATAATTCTCCTTTGGAAAGCAACTTTTCGGCCACCTCAAAAATCAATATACATGACGGCTGATTTATAGTTATATCATGGCTGATTTATAGTTATTACATGGCTGCTTTATAGTTATTTCATGGCTGAGTTAAACGAAACTAACTAGAAACTCGGTCAAGCAAAGTTACTTTATCGTCTCGAAATTATAAAGGTCTCGGTATTATTTTGACAAGCCTAATTAAGGGCGGCATAGTTGATTGAAGTGACGTGGGCAAACAACTATTTGTTTTAACTTAATTGTCCATTCGTAATTGTTGATCCCTTCTTATATATCTTGATTTAAATAGGAAAATTTAGTAAAAGACAACGAAACCAAGTGAAACTTAGATAATTACAATTGTACCTACGACTATCCAAACCCGAGCCCAATACCGACCCAACAAATTCGATATCCACTTCCAGAAATTGAATTCGAATACTTTTCCCTTCTTTCTCCTTATTGGTTGAAATTGAGGTTTCACTGTTTCCAACTCATTTCCCCAGGCCCGCCGCTTCTCTTGAAATTTTCTCAAAACCCTACTCAGCGGAGATCGAGAATCAAAACCCAAATCATGTTGAAACAAGACGATCCGAAGGCGAAAGAAGACGTGTCGAGTAGTGTCGGAGGAGAAGAAACGGCTATTTATAAATTCTCCAAAGAAGCAACAATGGATGAAGCAAACCCAAGCACCATCGACAATTCTCGCCCGAACCGAAAGCAAAGTCCCCGAGATGCAGATGAAAGCTAAGAAGACAAGAATAACGAAGATAAGGATGTTCGAGAAGAACACAAGGAACCCGAGAAGTAGAGAAGGACCAAAAAGGAGGAGCTGAAATGGAGGTTGTTCAAATGGAGTCCCAAATAACGAAGAAGGTGAGAACCCGGAAGGTGAAGAAAGGATTACCCAATCAGTTGGAGGACCTGAAACTGAGTTGCATGTAAGTATTCAAACTTTTCAAAGATGATTTGAAATATTAGATAACTGTGGAAAACTAAGGAACTAAGTGCTTTTGGAGTTAGTGTAATATGGGTTGTAAATCTTAGTTGAACTTAAACAATATAGATGTACGAACTTTGTGAAACCAAGAAAACACCAACTTTATAATTGCTTAACTAAGTCAAGTTTGTGAAACTTTATGTTGATGGTTATAAGATGTCGACGTGATCCGGTTTTCACTTGAGTGCAGCTTGTAGTTGACGAATAAGAAGGCATGCGACCGCTGAAGTTACACTTTGCATCAAGCCAGTATCAAAAGTCTTTAAAGCTTTCAGGAAAATGTTACATTGACACGCAATAGGAAATATACAACTGATCCTGAAAAAGGAGGAGGTAGAATGGTTCATAGAGCACCCACAGTTCCAACATTTCTTCCATATTAAAACCGAAAGCGAAGTGGATGGGAATGTGGCTTCGCTTTGCGATCAGCTGGTGTAGGGAAGAAGTATGAGTTATGGTTTATCGTTAACGCGCCCCAATCCGATACTCTCTCAGAATTTGGACTAATTTCTGGACTATATGCCATAGTATCCCCAACCATGAGAGGTTGGGTGGTACAACATTCATGAACAAGTATTTTGGAGGAAAAGGGTAACATACGCTGACCTGGAGAAGCAGATGTTGGCAATGAAATCAAAGCCATCTGAGGATCAAAAAAGATGGCCGCTCTGTACTTCTTAGCCAGCATCCTCGTCGGAGGCCGAAAGACTGGAGAGGCAGCATCACCTGTGGACAGTTTCTTCCTGACTGTTGTTGATGACCTAGATGCATGTTTAACGCTTCCTTGGGGCGGTATGCATTCAACATAACTTGAAGGATGTCTCTAGCTTCTTGGAGAAATGCAACGGGGTTGTTCCGACGATTTGGGTTTTTACAAGCTTTCCTATTCCTTTGGAGGTATTCTTAACCTCTCTTGTATTTAGTTGTCTTATTGTAAAATTGATGTTAATGTTTTTTTGTTGTGTGTTCGCAGTTGTTGGCCTTTGAGGCAATTCCAACCTTGAGGAACCATTTCCGAGAAAGTGTGAATGGTGCACGCTCTGGTTGCCCGCGGATGCAAGATGCAGTACAAACGCAGGTGGAACCAAGGCATTCAGTCTGAATGCAGTGAACGTTAATCTTGGTAATACTAAGGTAATTGATGTATTATGTGTAGTCGAATTAAGGAGAAGGGACTCAATTAATGAGACTTATGTAAACTTATGTGTATTTGCCACAGGATATTGAGAGTATCTTGGTGGCAACAGAAGCTGAGAAGGAACTTCTAGAAAGCATAGGGATGGGCAAGGAAAGTTGTTGGGCCGATGACGACGATGATGCAGAAGTGGATCGTTCGACCAAGATAATACGGAATGGGAAACAAGTTATCTTTGAAGCAGAGTTCAGCATAGATTTTGAGGCTCGTACAGCTCAGGTTGAAGGTCTCACCATTCCTGCTATTGGAGAACCATCCAATAATGCAGGTTCTGGTGAGGCTCATGCAGATTCGGTGGAGGCTCCTGGAGCTGAGGCTTTGAAAGCGATGGAAGCTTGGCTTATTAATGCATTCCAAGATGCTATGAAGGTACTGAAAGACGAAGTGAAAAGTCTCAGGGCGCGTGTTGACGGAAAGAGTGGTGATAATCCATCCGACCAAGTTCGTGTTAGTGATAAGGATACGGAGGAAGATGGTGATGATAAGGAGTCGGAGGAAGAAGATGGTGGTGATAAGGATTCGGAGGAAGAAGAAGGTGGTGATAAGGATTCGGAGGAAGAAGATGGTAGTGATAATGAGTCGGAGGAAGATGTTGATGATTACATTCTCGATATTTTAAATCAAGTGCAGCTTGAACATGGTAGCGTGATGATGACATGGATGAAACTTTAGTTAGGCATGCAGCGCTGAGGAGTCTAAGAAGGCAAAGACTGAGAAGACAAAGAGTGTGAAGAACAAAAAGAAGAGGGCGAGAACAGATGATGGAAAAGAAGTAGTCCCTTCAAAAAGGCAAAGGGTTGGAGATCGTGAGGAGTCCCATTGGAACAAGAAGGCATAAGCTGGAGGAGGAGGCAGCTCAGAAGATGACCAGATATGAGAAGAAGAAGGCAGCAGCAGCTGAGAAGGTAGGTGAAAAGAAGCAGAAGAAGAAGACAGCTGAGAAGGCAGCTGAAAAGAAGCAGAAGAAGAAGGCAGCTGAAAAGAAGCAGAAGAAGAAGGCAACCCAGAAGAAGGCAAAGAAGGTAAGAAGACGGTGTAAAATCCTGTATGTGGTTGATTTCTATATATTATTCGGTTTGTACGACTTATTAAATTCCTGTATGACTTTCTTGTTTGTTGTTGAAGACTTATGTTATTTGAAACTTTCAGTTCTTTGATATTTTAAAAGTTTCGCTTTCAAATTAGGTGAAACTTTTGAAAGTTTCCTTTCAAATTAGTCTAACTGAATCTATCGCGGCAATTCGTAAATCGTGAATGACCAAATAGGTGAAACTTTTAAAAGTTTCACTTTCAATTAGTTTAACTCCGCGGAATCTATCGCAATTCGTAAATCGTGAAGGACCAAATACGGAAACTTTTAAAAGTTTCACTTTCGATTAGTCTAACTTCGTGAATCTATCGCAATTCGCATAATGAATGACCAAATAGGTGAAACTTTTGAAAGTTTCACTCAATTAGTCTAACTTCGCGGAATCTATCGGCAATTCGTGAATCGAATGACCAAACACGTGAAACTTTTAAAAGTTTCACTTTCAATTAGTCTAACTGTGAATCTATCGGCAATTCGCGGCAACGTGAATGACCAAATAGGTGAAACTTTTGAAAGTTTCACTTTCAATTAGTCTAACTTCGTGAATCTATCGAAAGCAATTCGTAAATCGCGAATGACCAAATAGGTGAAACTTTTGAAAGTTTCACTTTCGAATTAGTCTAACTTCGTGAATCTATCGTGCGATTCGTAAATTCTGAATGACCAAATAGGTGAAACTTTGAAAGTCCGAATCTCACATAAATACATCAGATGAGAGATTCGATAGATGAAAGAGGAATATAATCCGAATCTCACATCATCCTTAAGCAAACAACAACAGATAGTAGACAAATGTCATGGACCGGACGCATCTCATGTAGTGGTAAGATTCGGACGGGTAAGCTTATACTTCATTTCAGAAATCTCTGCAGCCATCGCATCCACACGCTTCCTTAACATTTCAACCTCTTCCTGGACTCCGAAGACTCATGGTTGACGGAAATGGAAGCCATCATTCTACACGTAAAACGAGAAAGTATCAAAATCTGCACATAAAACCCGAAAGTATTTATAAATTACCTCAAATTTTTTGCAAGTGAAGTATTTTCTCCCCGGTAATGTATCAAAATCGGTTGGATAGTTCGGGTCCCGAGACACCTCGTTGATGTTTCTCCCCCCACAAAGGCATCTGGTCGGAATCCCACAGTGGGCATCCGCCACGAAGCCAAGCATGTCGATGGAATTCTTCGAAGCCTTCATCTGCCTGTACTCCTCGTCTGGATGAGTCATGACGGCTGAGTAATCGAGAAACTTAGAAAGAAGAAGGTCCGAATAGAAATCTGAGTTCTCCAGAAATCTAGAGAGAGATTGATTGAATAGTGGAGAGAGTGATTCGGTGAGATAAATGGGGGGACAAAAAACAATGTTTTTAATACACGTCTACGTCGATTCGAAATTTGAAAAATGGGTGGGAAATTTTGAAAAACTGGGCGGGAATAATTTGTAAAGGATTTCCGTGCTTAGAGTTTCACATAGTTTGTAGTTATACAGAAACCTTTAAAGTTGTACTTTTCTGTTTTTTGCGATATTTTTAGTTTTACTGTACTTAGATGATTAATTTTATGGTTATACCAGCTATATTTAGTTTTCTATCAACGCTCAAGTGATCATGTAGAATAAAATTCGATATCGTGACATTTATAACTTTTCTAATCCCACAAGGTACTGTCTACGAAAAAACATCTCACAGTAATGTATTCCTTTCTCAATCGATAGAAAATGTGATCCAGAACAATTGATTAAGTGTAACCAGAAGTTGGAAAAATTAAAAAGTTAGATCACAAAGTTTCACTGACATTTGACATAGTTCCACCGACATTTGACATAGTTTCACTGACATTTGAAATTAGTTTCACCAAAAGTTGACATAGTTTTACCGACATTTAAACAAAGTTTCACTAGAGAAGTACGAAGATTGATAAGACAAGTACGAGATGGATAACAGTGAGAACAACAAGATTTACACAAGACCTTCAACCCCATATTTCTGAACATAGGTGTCGCTGTTTAGTAGAGACTGCCTGAAGTCCTCAACCTCGGACAAATGCGGATTGAACCTCAAGTCCGAAATTCTACCTTCGGTCTCAAACCATAGATCAGGAGGACCAAATAAATCTGTATAAATATAAATGATTTTAGTAAACGTTTTACTCAACTATCACATTAAAAACTAGACACAGCAACTACACTTACTCCAAACCTTCCAGACCCTCCACATCTAAAGGGCCACAATCACCTGTACACCTCTCATAGCAGTTAGTTTGTTTTCAAGACCATCCCGGAAGGCATAGGCCTGTTTGCCAGTTGCCATACATTTTATCTGGCTGTTACTATTCAGAATAAAGAAAAGGTGTGTCAATTACAATATAGATAAACTTTGTTTGGATCATATGTTACTTATGTTACTTTCTACTTACATGTAGTCCCTTATGTAAAACACCATCCTTGGTCTTTCAGGGTCATTGAAATGGGCTTCCGTGTTGAAGACCACTCCCATTGTATCTACCAGATAAATTTAGACAATCTAAATCAGTTAGGTTCACTTAGTTTCACTTACTTATACAGACTTATATTTTTAAAATTAAAGTTATACACAGTTCAATCCAAGACATGACTGTTGCGTTACTAACATCTAAATATGTGAATGTATTTAAATTTTAGTAGAATTCATACCTATGGGATAGTTTCATGTGAGGGATTGCATGGATGTTCTTGAAGTCCATGAAAAGCCGATTGTTCAGAGGATCTATGATGCGGACTTGTGTGTTGCTCCTAGCAGTTAGTTTAAACCGAGAGTTAGTTGCCTGGAAACCTGGATAGGAACGGTGAACTTCTACCAGAAAGATTTCCACCCACTTCCCCTCTTGGCCTCTTAACCTATCATGATTCCCATAATCGGTCATCTCCATCTTGGACCCCTACATAAATAAAGTACAAGGATCAAGTACTTTTATTTGTCACGGTTACATGTTATTACAAACTTGAGAGATGATGATTTAACACTTACATCTTCATCTGCTAGGACATAGGTATAGAAAGGTCCACTGCTGGTGGTAACATAGGAATAGAAAGGGTAGACCCTGTGTATTTTGACTCTGAAACACCAAGCCGTGATCTTGGGATTATAAGAAACCTCAGAAAGCTTATTGTAGTGTGTCATCTTGTTTGTTGAGAGAAGAGAGAAGAGATGAGATGATGATTCCTTTCTTTTCGGGTTTTATTTTTCTCGACTAAAGGAGACGAACCCTTTTCTGGTGGTTTAAATGACAGAAGTCGTGTTCTTTCGAGAGTTCATTAAATACAGGGACATCCATTAAATATAATCCGCTTTGAAACTAACCATTTTTGCCAAATATAACAATATAACACAATATAATATCTATAACGATACAATATCTCGTTTTCTTCGTTTTACATAGTTTCATATATTTAGACAATCTAAATTGTTAAAATTGTGCCTAGTTTCATGAATTTAGACAATCTAAATCAGTTACTTTCACTTATATATACACAGTTATATATCTTTATGGATTTGAGTTTTCCAAAGTTTCAAATCCAACCCATGCGCACCGAGAAGTCGTCTTCTCGAACTCGTGTCTTCTCGAGGCTTTCAAATGACCCTTTAGTGGGGTAATAAATACTCAGTTTATACTTATCTCTTCACGCCTGTTGAAGTTCCCTAGCACGCGGTTATAAAAGGGTTTATCACCTTGTCCAAATAAACAAAACGAAAATCTCTCCATTACTTGAGTAAACAAATATTTCTCCATTCGAACTTTAACTTGGCTTCTCTCCTTCTTCCTTGCTTGATAAGATTCTCTCAAAGGTAGCAACATGCCATCTCCTGACTTCGGTAGTGCAAGGGTTGCTTTCTCCGGTTCAATCAAATTGGCGAGAAGAATACTTCTACCGATCTGCAGATCTCTTAAACTTAAACGACTGGATTGATGAGGCTAATGATCTTAGGACATTCAGGCTTAGGTGCTACCAAGCCGTAATCTAGAGGCCATCTACATGCGAGGTATGTATGAGTTCTTCGTCCTCCATTTACTTGATGAAGGAAGGGAAAAATCCATCTTGCTGGTGAGAGAGGATTGATGTTGGCCAAGTATGTAGATGGAATGCTGAACTTAGCTTAGTGTTGATGATAGAGGATTCGTTCACAACTATCCCAACTTTAGTCGCGGAATTTGTTGATCGGATGAATTACATGATCACGACTTCAGTATACTCAGGCTATGGGGTTACTTAAAACCAGAGGTGTTTATGTCTCTGCTAGAAAGAATAAATCCCAAAGTCTCACATGATTGTGCATGCTCTGCAGTAATAGAACCAGTGTTTGTAGTCTCCTTTGATAGATCTAGAACACAGTGGACATGCAATCGTTGTTTCTGGCAATGTGCAGCTTGGGACTTCTGCAATGAAATTCACTTGACCACTGCACACGGCCAATTGAAGATTAGTTGTGTGTTTATAAGTTATGGCATGTGTTTTTATCTACTTTTACTAAGTTTATGTAAAATACATTTCATATAATATAATGTCTCTAGTTTTTCTCTATTAAGTAAACTTTATTCATTTTAACGCAATAAATATACCATTAACAATTCTGTCTCCATAAAAGAACATATTGCAAGAACATAATGCAAAATGTAAAAGATACAATCAAAACTAGATGAACTTTGCAAATCAATAAGTACGACTTAGTTCAATTTAGAATAACTTTGTATTTGATACAGTCAATATAGTCGAACTTTTAGACACTTCACGCTTATACCAAGATTTACAATTACATCAAGTCGCAAAGTTTTGGAAGTTATGAGGAAAGCGATCTGATTTATATTTATTATATGGCTGATTTATAGTTATATCATGGCTGAGTTATATTCCGCCAAAATTCGAAAAGTTGCGATATTAAAACCGTTTCACTGCCGAGAAATACAGTTCGTCACGAACAATTAAAAGATCTACGGCTGAGTTAAATCAAGGGAATCTTTACGGCTGAGTTAGTTATTTTCATGATTTTAATGTTTTAACATACGACTAAATTATGATTTCGGTTAGGCTATCGTTTGTACACGACTGAATTAAGAGAAACTAACTAGAAACTCAGTTAAGGAAAGTTAATTTATCGCCTCAAATTATAAAGGTCTCGATGTATGCAGGCAGCCGTATTTTTCAGACATCATTATTTCGAAACTGGAAGAAATAGTATACGTCCTTTATAAATCAACTAATGGCTGAGTTAGGCTGACTGATGTGACATGAAGAGACGACTAAAACTCTTAATTTTATATTCGATATTATAATGGTCTCGATATTAGTTTTTCTATGTGACGTGGGGAGATGACTAATTTATTTTAGGGAAACTTAAATCATAAGTACTAATCCTATTATGGTTTATAGTTATTACACGGGTGAGTTATAGTTATTTGATGGCTGATTTAAAGTTATTTAATGACTGAGTTATATTCCGCCAAGATAGGAAACGATCTCACACCTAAAAGTTGGTGTATAACAGTTGGTTTGTTTAATTACGGCTGAGTTATGGAATGACATAACGGCTGAGTTATGGAATGACATAACGGCTGCTATGAAAAACGCTCGCCAAAATACTAACGCTCAAAATAAATAATCTTTATTGATGAGATTATTATAAGATATGAGGCTGTGTTATTATAGCGATAATGCCTGCCGATAAATAAGTTACTTAAAGATTATTAGGTCTTCACCTTGTTAGACTAAATGGATTATTTTTTCGAATTGCCTGAAGATATTCAGGCGGTAGTTGTCGAACGTGTGGCCCGTAACTCTTTCCAAGATCTCAATGGCATCAGAGTAAATCCCGTCAATGGCGAAGCGCATCCACGAAGGGTATACCATTTTTTCGATGTGTTATCCTTTCCCCGGGACTCGCTTTCTCGAGTTGATGAAAACTTGCTACGAGGAGGAACCCAAGCACACTTTATATAAAAGGTGTACAGTTTTTCACATTCGGCTGCAAAGCACGAAGGGCTTGCTCTCATGAAGCTGCAGCAGATCCAGGATATGAGCTGCTGTGAAAGGATCGGAAACTCGCGCGATCTGTGAAATGGGGATGTGGTTTGTGGCATGCTGACAGTTCCGCCTAGGAGGGCCGATTTCATTTCATCTGTTGTTCTGTCGTCTCTACAGTTGCTCATGTGGAAATCTTATCGGCGACAATGTATGTGTTTGTGGCACATTGATAACACTAAGGATGACAACATTTGTGGGCGTTGTTTCTGGATCAAAGAGGTGGGCTTTTTGTTCCGTCATTTTAATACGATAAGCCTGCTTAGGGACACAAGGAAGTGGTGAAGTTGTAATTGAAAAGTCTTGAATGTATAACGGCTGGGTTATGGTTTTCCTTTTGTATAACCACTGGATTAGGTATTTTCATGAATTTGTATTACGGCTGGGTTATGGTTTTCAAATTTATGTATTAAGGCTGAGTTATTAATATAATGTTTTGTATTACGACTGAATTACGGTTTATACCGTAATATCGAGATGGTAAGACTTTGCTTTAATAGAGAAAATGTGTTGCATAGACATTAGTCTGACTTATTAGTTATGAAGGAAGACGACAGCATTGAAATGGCAGCGTTTAGTTTATATCCGTATTTATTAACTAAATATACAAAAGAATATAAAATAATTAAGTCTCGTATCGAAATCACTGATTGTTAGTGCAGCCAGTATATTTTCATACACTTTAATCAAGAGGGTCATAGTTCATTGAAGTGACGTGAGACAACTATTGTTTCTTGTGTGTTATTAAATTTAATTTCAAAATTATTTATCTCTCGCTAATGTTTTATCGCAATTTTATCTTTATTTCCTTGTTTTATTGAGATTCCAACCAAACTAGAAACTCAATTGAACAAACTGACGGTCTCGACAATGCTAATTTGTATACTGGCTGAGTTGTTTGTACTTAGTGGCTGAGTTATTGTTTTTTCGTTGTTGAGTTGTTGTTACCTACTGGCTGAGATATATAACATTATGGCTGAGTGAGATGTACAATACTTAGAGGTAAAGACAAGTACGATTGAGACTGAGTGAAACCTCAAACATACAGACAAGGAATCAGTCTGAAAACCAAAATTATCCGGACCGAACTCTTCAAACATGTGTACGAAGTTCAAGCCACACTCTAGTAAGCATCCAAGAAGGCTTGTCGCCTCCATGTGCCCATCTTCTCTTCAACTCTCGTGATCTGAAATCGAAACAGCGACCTCGAACTTCATTAAAATGTTTCCAAAGTAGATAATTATGCCTTCGATCCCACGTGTTTTTACGCTACAAACAAAAAACATTACTAATATTGGGTGTTTTTATCTCTATCTGATTTGAAAACATTTGTTGGTCCTTACAGCGAGTTGAAGAAACCAGCTTCCTTAATATGATCGGAATGGAGCGATATGTCGGCCATGCATAGACCCATCCGCCTATCAGAATCGGCGGGCTTAAAACCTAAACCAGGTAGGGATGGTTTTGTCTAGCAAGTCACCCGACCAGGATTTAGAACTGGGAGGTTTTCCGAATCGTGGCTTTGAATCGCATTGACACTGTTTTCTATCCTCGTTGAATAACCTGGAACAACCGACATAATTTAATTTTTGGAGGAATAGAAAAGCTATACAAAAAAGTGTACCAGAAGGGGAATATATATAGAGAGATATGTGAACTCAAAAGTCATGAAAAATTAAGGGAAATTAAATCTGATTTGGCACCAGCCCAAAATATGAAAAGTCGAGATTAAGTAACACTTGACGACTGAGTTAATGTAAATTTTACGGCTGAGTTATCATTAAGGGTTTAGGGTTTAGAGAGGAGTCCTTAGGATTAGTTTAAAAAAAATTCTTTTTTGAATAGTTAAGGATTCTAGTCAAAATATGTGTCCAATAGTGATCCCCAATTAGGAGTCCTTAGGAATAAAAAATAATTTTTTTTACAAATTGAAATTGAAATTTTATTAATTGCATGATTAAAAATAAAGATACAAGAAAAGAGAAGTTTAAAAATTTATAAGTTTAAAAACTATAAGTTTTTCACACTACAAGTTTAACACACTAGCCTTATCCGAGAACAACATAAGAGAAGCATATAAAGTAATGAGACAGAGATTACAACTTGTTCGAGATTAGACTTGGTTCACATGATTACACTTGTGGCAACTTCGAGATAAGTACCTAATGAAACAAAAGGAAACAAGTTTGATAGAGAGGAAACACAGCAAAAGAGATATCTAATTCCGGTCACAATCACTCCTAAATCACCGTGAGCTAGAAGCAATGTCACCTGCATAACAAGACTCTTTCCTTTCCGGACATACACACATTAATGGAGTAGTTTTCCCATCTCCAACCACATTGAACACAAATAAGTCTCCTATGGCGCATCTGTTATCAAGACAGAACTTTCTCCAGCCTCTTCGATGTAAAACATGCCGCCTCGATTCGCTAAATGCCAAACTCACAGTCCATGAGTTTCCTCTTTGTTCACAAGTATTATCTCTTGGCATTGTTTGTTCAAAGCAGTACAAGTCGAAGCCACGAAAGATACTGCAAACACATAACGTAAAGACACGAACAGATCAAACCATATATTTGAGTAACTAAATATGGTCTATAATGCTTGAAAATTGACTCACAAGTTTGTCTTTTAGATTTGAAGCAGTGACCTCAGCCAAAAACAGTAGTCGAATGAGAAAGAAGGAGCATCATCCGGCTTCTTCCTTAATGATGTTAGGATGTGTATACTGAATCTCACAACAGCTAGGACCAAAAGGAGTGACATGAAACACCATGTCTCCTTCGTGTTTGAAGATGACAATGTCACCGATTCAAAGGTCATGTGCTGTGGTGAAATCTTTCCAACCTCTTGTGAGTCTCATGCCTTCTTGTATCACTTCCCAAGTTATATATGAAGCTCCGATCTTAGTTTCCATGTTTTCTGGTTCGCCTTCCCTTCTATGTGGGTTGAGACGAAGCCAAGTGGTATTGTCTGCAAATCAGAAAAGGCAAAGTTAACAAAACCCCAAATAGGAACATATGAAGAGAAATAGAGAGAGTGTCTCACGACGCCACTCGAAACCAGAAGCAGAGGCTTAAAGAAATGAGGTTCATGGATTAGCCATCTGCAAACAAGAAAATTAAAACAAGAGATCAAAACCAAACCACACACATACTTTTGTAGAAAATTAAAACAAGAGATCAAAATCCGCTTCGATTGAAACCAAATCTTGTCAAAACCCTTTCAATACACCCTACCGATTAAACCCCAAAACGATTTAACCCCAAAATCTTGTCAAAATCTTTTCAAAACCCTTAAACGAGAGGAAACAAGATGAAAAATAGGGTAAATCAAACAAACTTACAGGTTTAGGCTTCGATTCACCTTCGTGAAGACGATCGGTTTCAATCCCCGAATATCGCCATCGAACTCGCCCGGTCTCGAGAATGACCAATTTTTTAACCTAACCAAAACAAACCGAGCCCGCCCCACTCAGATGTTGCCACATAGCTAAGGATCAACTCCTTAAACTCCTTCCGACGGACCAATCCTTAGGTAAATTAACATAATTAATATTATTATATTACGACTAACCTATGTATTTGTGCTAAGGATTGGTCGTGAACCCCCGTTGCGGGTGGTCTTAGGGTTGCAAATTTAGGGTTGCAATTTTAGGGTTTAGGGTGGCATATTCATTTATTTATGTTTATGATATGGATTTATGGTGCAGGAAATATGGTAAATAACATAATTTTTTTAGAATCTGATTGTGTAATGTTTACTTGTTGAATTATGCTCACATCTCATTGAAGTATTGTAAGGATTCAGGTAATTGTAAGACAACCTATACCTCAAGATCATGATGTATCCCAAACTTGTAATTTCAACAAGAACACATTGAGTTGATTATATATTCACTTAAAATTACATATCCGAGTTAAGGTAACATTTTACCGTATAAATATTTCATTCTTTAAATTTAGGGTATGTTTGAGGTATTGTTTAGTTTGAAGCTTAAATGGCTGAGTTATAGTAGTAAATACGGCTGAGTTATAGTAGTCGATACGACTGAGTTATAGTAGTCGATACGGCTGAGTTATATTAGTCGATATGGCTGAGTTGTTTAAATTGTTACGATATGGATGAGTTATAGAAATTAGTGAAAGTCAAATACATCCCTAATAAAATTAGACAACTTAAGTCAAATAATTACAATACCGCATGAGGTTCACACAACATATTGTTCAAATGTGTATTTCCTCCTTCATGAGGATCTCTCGCCATCTTCACACGAACCTTGTATAGTTTTATCGCTTATCCATCAAAAGTTATCCCAAGCTAAACACTCCACAAACTTCAACTAATACAATCGCCAACTGGGTGTTTTGTGGAACTAATCTTTGCTCCTCCTCGAATGCGAACTTCTTCTTACTACGGGTTCGAGATTGGCAGGAATATGCTCATTCAAAACCGGGAAGCATTTCTGTTAGCGTTTAAAATAACCTAGAATTCTCTCCTCACTTTCGGTGTGTGCTCTCCAACGCATTGGATCGTAGCAATCAATTTTCTCCTTCTTCGCGATCCACGGAAACGCCACCCGCTGATCTCCCGGTCTGAATACATCCGCATAACGTGATCCACATCTGATACCACTTCAAGTTTGTCTTAAAGTCATGGGGAACCCTACCGCTTACTAGATCTTCGTGAACTTTTAAATGTCATCATCCGAGGTTTCATTTTAAACTGTTTGTAATCGTGAAACCCAATTAGATAAGATCCAAGGGTCAAAGAAGGCAATGCTTGGACCAGAATGGGATGGGATCTCGCATGGACCTTTGAATGAGGCAATTCATATATGCTTCGATATGCTACACAAATATTATAAACAACTCAGCCATAATATATAATTTCAGACGCTAATCTAAACTATAACTCAGCCGTGATATTAAATATAACTCACCGTAATAGAAAATTTTAGCCATAATAAAGACTTACATTATCAAACACCCAACCATACTCGCTATCTGGCCACGGTCTCATGGATGAGTATGATGTAGAAGTCACTCTCATAATCAGCTGATCTTACAACTTTTATTCCTACTGGTGCTGGTTTTTGGGTGGAATACCGCTAATGTGTTTCATAAGTTTTTCGTACAGAGACGGATCAACAGGTGCGCAAGGGTCATATATTGCTGTTGAAGGCTCAATATTCTTCCTCTTGCACGCCGCTCCATCGTTGTCAATTAACGGAAACTGGTCCTGAAGGTTCTGAAGAATCCACCGCCGTCAATGCAAACCCTCATGGAGATAATTGAACACTTCTCTCCGAAATTCTTTACGGCGGATAATGCTTGCAGATAATCTTCTGATATCTCAGACTCGCAACACTTCGCTCGCGATCAGCCACCTCAGCGCATTCACTGTCATCTTAAATCGCCTTTTATTGTTTACAGGCACTCTGATTATACCCCCACATTTTTTGTCTCCGCACCTTTTATCAACTAAGCCTTCTCCTTCTTAGCATCGGCTTTTTGCTTCTTTAACTCAGCCTGTTTTTTTTCCTCAGCCATCTCTTCTTCAAATAGGCCTCTGCTTTCGCTTTTTTTCTTAGCAGCTGCATCCTCAGCCTCATCCTCATCCTTTTTCAAACCCTGCCTGATCCGGTGCCAGCAGGTGGACAATTAGCAACCTTATCATCCTTACAAGTCTTTGCAGGAGAAACGGTAACAAAATCAACGCTATTTGTTTTAAGGTGTTGCATTAGCCCTATCAAAATCCCCAGCCAAAATCCTTTTCACCCCTGAAGCATTATCAACTTCCTCGCAAAATCTTTTTCGGTCCCAACCCTTAGCAGGCTTAGCAGGTTTAACGCTGGACTATTGACGAGTCTTATTCTGGTCAAACCGTAGCTTAAACCGCGAATCAATCATTTTCCTCAGAGCACTCACAATGGACCTTATAGTCGCATTGTTCAACAACTCCTTACTATTTAGAACCCTTTCCCCGCTGCACCAGCTTGACCTTCACTGGTGCTCACTTTCCTGGCTTAGTGGGTGGCTCAGCTTCGACCGAAACTCCACCCTTCGCTTCCTTCTTCTTCTTCTCATTCCCTTCCCGCGCATTCCCCTGCACTTCCCAAAGGCCTTTGACAAATGTACCAGTATGTATGTATGTTATCGCGATCGACCTGTGGGTCTTGACGCTCATTCGCCATTGAAGAAACATCTCTTGAAGTGAGTCCTTCAAAACCATTCTCATCACACGGACCTGCAACACCATGTTATGACAGATCTCAGCCACATAATATATCATAACTCAGTCATCGTTAAAATTAAAATTCACTCAGCCAATAACTCAGATCCGAGGTTAAACCTTACCTCGGTATGCTTGTTGATTTCCTCAGCCAACACTTTATCAAAACTTTTACGGTACAGCTTCCACCCCATCGCAAAGCGAACGCCTTCATTTGGAAGCACTCTCCCAAAACACTCACCGCTGTGGGACGGATTCAGACGCCAATCTGTAACGCAGCCATGCCGCTTATTGTGTATGTCCCTCCTTCCGAGACAACGCTTTGAGAGAGTCAGCGAGAATTTCGTGATGGGCAACCCCATGGATATGACCTCATGGCTTCATCGTCAATACCCTTATTGCACCTTGAAAGGGTATCCTTGAATTGTGATGCAAACAAGAGTCCCATCGCTGAAGAAATAGCAGCCCCAACCACTTACGCTTTGATAACTCCAAAGCGACAGAATTCTAATGCTGCCTTGAGTTCTAACTTGTCCCACCCACCCTGCACCTTCAACTCCTCCCAAAACTTTGTACTGATCAGGTTCAAATGCCTCTACCGGCAGTGGACTGTTTAACCCGGTGATCTCACCAATTCGAGCAAGCTGAACCTCATAGGCTCATCAACCGCAGACTCCATATCTCCTTCTTTTCTACTCGAGCTGTCTACATAGTAGATAGTGTACTGTCCTACCAGACCACCCTTATGCTCACATAACCTAGCAACTACTCCAAGGGCAGAGTTCAGCAGTTCTTCCCACACATCAAGTCCTATTGTTTCTCTAACACTAGGTCAATCTCCTAAACGGAAATTGTGATTGATAGCTTTATCTTCTAGGTTAGAGAACCCTTCGTAAAGTCTTGGAGGGTAATTCTGATCTAGCCGAAACAACCATCTGAACGCTATCACCCAAAAATAACAAAGACACAACAAAACAATAACTCAGCCACAAATGATAACTCAGTCAAAACATAACAATAAGACAACCACAACATAATAATATCTCAGCCGTAACATAACATTAACCTAGTTGTTTGAGTGTAAACTAGTTCAAGAACAATATCAAGAGAGAAGGGCTTAACAAAGACGCTTTATAGATCTGAAGTAAGTGATTACAAACGGATGGAAAGAGTGACTAAATAGTCGAGAAATACAAGGCAGCAGTATCTATGAACTTATCAAAACCCTAGATCTAGCCGCCGCAGTGTGTAAAGTCTGAATATCCTCTCTCGATGTTGTCTCCCTTCCTTTATAGGCTGTCCTCTGTTCGCCTCTAACTCGCCTTGAGTCTCGTTGGGCTTTCCCCAAACGGGCTTAGAGTCGGCCTACTAGACGCCTTTTGCCGTCCGGATCCAATGAGCCACTTTAGCCGCCGTGGCTAAAGATGTTTTGAACCGAGCCGCCTTTCTTCTTTAGGAGTCGCAGAAGCCGCCTTGGCGAAGTTAGGTTTCATTTGATGGGCCTTGTAGGGGGCAACCCATCTTCTACAATAAGTCCCCCAGTTCACTTGTGAGTTGCGAGGACTCTAAGTGAATTTGTAACCAGGTTTAATCAAATGATGGAACCTAAAACGACCGCTGTCTTGCTGCCTGTGGCAAACAGGTTTAACTCATCACCGAGCATGTCTAGTCGCGAGACTAGATGACGGTTTGTCGGCTAGGGCGAGGGTTTATAGGGAGTGCTTAATCGCTCGCCGACGGGATCAGTCGCTCGATTAGGACGTTGGTTTTGAGAGCTTATCGGTCGATCCCGGAGCACGCCTAACCGGCTGTATAATGATTCTATTCCAGAGGCGTTTAGTCGGTCGCCGGGCTTCAGCCGCGGCGGGTAAGGCTTCTGTTCTCCAGGAATGCTCGATTGATGTGAACCGTTTGATTTGAATCAGAATCTTGGTTTGACAATAACCGATTCGGTTGAGGCAGAAGGTGAACCACCGCTAAGAAGCTTACAAAAGCCCAATTAGGCCCTTTTAAGTGTAATTAATGCGCCGGCTGCAGTTTAATCTTTGCTATAAATAGCACTACAAAAAATAATTATATTGTGACAATTTTTTGTCACAATGAACACAATTTCAGAACAATATAAATATTGTGACAGAATTGTGACAAGTTATGAACGGTGACAATAAGGGCCACAAATTTCACCGTAACAAAACCGGCCATAATTTGTGACAAAATTATTTTGTAACTAGTTTGTCAGTAACAGTGACGAAAATTAAAAGTAACAATACGCTATAATTATTGACGAAAACAATCGCCTAAAATTTGTTCCATGGTGACGATTAGAATGTCCCGATTCTGTAGCTGATTACAACAAAATTTTAGTAACATATTGTCACAAATAGAGACTACAACGTCATCACCAATCCGTTACACTTGCATCCGCCAATTATTTGACTATTACAATTTTAGTTCGCCAATTCATTATTGCTAAAACCCAGTCACATTTTTGTCATAAACAGCTACTGATTCGCCTATAAACTGTTATTATTTTGTACTGAAGTATAGTCACAGCTCACAGATATTCTTAGTCTTCTCTTAGCTAAATAGCAACTAATAGCTTAAAAGGTT
>JAAMPC010000344.1:0-34645 GCA_016771965.1 Brassica carinata | reverse complement strand
GTTAGAATAGTAGTTGTTGATTTTTGAAAATAAAAGTAGTCGAAAGTCCACCTATCTCTCGATTAAAATGGTAACAAACGGTTGCATATTTATCATGCGTCCAAAACAATATAACTGTCCAATAACTAAATTACCTTTATGCCATTGATGAAGGGTAACTAGACCTTTGTAAAAGTGATGGTAAAATAAGTAATATAAATAGTTGGACTAAACTTATATCAATAGGTCAAGATGTTGGTTTTTAATATAATAGATTCTGGATGATGTGGTTATGTCTAAAAGGACACTTATTTTGCCAGGTCCGGTTCGTGTAGTCTTGTTAGCCTGTTCTTAAGTAAAGAGCGTTGGATTATGACCAGTTTAAGGTCTGTATCTACTCTTACACGTTTAAAATAAGTGCAGATTTAATAATGGTTCTAGCTGGGCCAGAGTGGACCGGCTAGTATTAGACGTACCATAACCAAGGACTACGTTATTCAACATATAACCGCGTAATGAGAATATGATATAATTTGGGGTGATGGTTCTGTAGATAACTAATAAATGCATGGAAGAACTAACTTACTATACCAAGGAACAGCATGTGCACATTATCATAACTCACAAAGCCTCTCTGTCATCTACGCAGAGATTCTTTCTCTCTCAGATCTCATGACGAGGGATCAGCTCTGGGAGTAAGATCAATGAGTCCAAGCACGGATAGTATGGACTCCATTGTCTTTAATCTAGCTGCCTTAGTAAACACATCTGCAAGTTGATCTTCACTTCTTGTATAACATGGCGAGAATCACTCCTAAGATAATCATCTCACTCACCGTGGCAATCAACTTCTATGTGCTTTGTCCTCTCATGAAAGTCTGAGTTAGAAGCAATGTGGATAGCTGCTTGATTGTCACAATGCATTGTCATAGGAGTACTCGCTCAATCTCCAAATGCTTCAAGATCCGATCCACACCAACTCGTTTGTCGGCTTCAACATGGCTCATACTCAGCTTCAGCACTTGAACAGAGATAACCTTCTGCCTTACTCTTCCAAGTGACCAAGTTCCTCCAATGAATGTACAATACCAGGTTGATCTCCTGTCCACTCTATCTCCTGCCCAATCAGCATCACAATACCCAACCACTTCAATGCTGCCATTGCAACCCATCCAACTCCTTGTCCATGCGAGCCACTCAAATACCTCAGTATCCTATCAACCATCTTCCAGTGATGTACCTTTAGCCTGCATATGTTGGCTCCTTGATTCACAGCAAAGCATATATCAGGTCTGGTGATAGTCAAGTAGATCAGCATACCCACCATCCTTCTATACAGCTTAGCATCCTCAAACAACTGGTTCTCTTCAACCTCCCTCACGCATGAAGACCTTATACCCTTCCTCAAGGGTGTCTTAGCTATCTTTCCTCCAAGCATATCAGTCTCCTTCAGCATATCCATAGTGTACTTCCTTTGAGACATAAACAAACCCTCCTTAGATCTGCATATCTCAATCCCAAAAAATACTTCATCTCTCCCAGTCTTTAATATCAAACACAGGACTTGAGAAACTCTTGTGGCTTTAATCCCAGCCTTATCACTCCTGTGATAATCAAATCATCCACATACACCAAAATTACTATGATCCCTGATGGTCCAACCAGTGTGAAGAGTGTATGATCTAGTTCGACTTCTGAACCCTCTCCCATTGAGAGTTGTACTAAGCTTTCGTACCAACTCACAGGAGGCCGCCCCAGCATATATAGCCTTCTTCAATCTCAAGACATTTCCTGGCTTCACTAGATGTTCAAGACCAGGAGGTGGAAGCATATACCTCATCTTCTAGCTCACCTTGCAGGAAAGCATTCTTCACATCCATCGCCACAAATCCCACTCCAAGTTTGTTCATGATAGACAACACAATCCGAACTGGCATGTAGCAGCTACTGGTGCAAAGGTATCAATGTAATCCTCTCCATAGGTCTGTGTAAATCCTCTTGCAACCAATCTGGTCTTCTTCCTATCAATCTGTCCATTTGCTAGATACTTGATTGTGAAGATCCATCTACTGATACAGCCCTCTTTCCCTTAGGCAGCTCACTCTCATACCATGTATCATTTTTGATCATAGCACCTGCTTCAGCTCCCACTGATTCTTTCCATTCCTTGTCTAGCATAGCTTCTTCATATGTCCTTGGTATATAGCTCTCATCCAGACTAATCATAAAGGCATGATGCTCCTCTGAAACTCAGCAAAGGAACACACGGCTTGAGAGGGATGCTCACAGCACGGGCATTGTAGTACACTCTCGTGTTTACCCGGTTGGAAGGATCCTCCTTATCCTTGTGCTCCTCCGCAAGGTCTCAACCTGTTCTTCAGCCTGAACATTCTCTTGTGCTTCCTCTCTTAAACCAGTAGGTTCTCCTTGCTCATCTCCACTAGTGAGCAACATTCTCTACTTCTGTGTCTCCTCTACTTAAATGCTGACCTGATCCTCTTGGTTATGCTCCACCTCCCCGATTCAGATCCATTCCCCTCATGATCAAGAGGGGTTGTTCCTCCAGCTCCCAGCTTGATTAGAAGGGCATGTTCTTCCTGGTTCCTGATCTTGGGATAATCCACATCCCTAGCCTCTCCAACAACACTCTCAATGTTGTTGCCTTCTGATAGACTCGGACAGATCCTCTAGGTCTTCCCATTTTCTTCCCTCATAATACCCTTTAGACTCAACAAACTTCACTTCTCTAGACACCATAACCTTCCTGGTTATTGGATCATAACATTTGTAGCCTTTACGGTGATTGAGTACCCAATGAACATAGCTTTAGTACTCTTTGCTTCTAGCTTGTTCCTTCTTTCTCGGGAATCATCACATAACATAAGCATCAAAAACTCTCAAATGATCAATGTGTGGCTTGGTCTTGTTCAATACTTCAAAGGGAGACAGTTTCTTCAAGACACGGGTTGGCACTTTATTGATGAGATAGCAAGCTGTGCGAACAGCATCACTCCAAAACCTCTTAGGGACATTCATGTGGGAACATTATTGATCATAACCTCCATCAAATGTCTGTTCTTCCTCTAGCCACCCCATTTTGTTGTGGTGTGTAAGGACAGCTAGTTTGTTGCACAATCCATGCTTTGCAAGATGACTCTTGAAAGCATTGCTAGTGTATTCTCCTCCATTATCGGACCTCGGAATCTTCACGGTGGCATTTAACGTTTGGTAACATGTTGGAAGTTCATGAAGGCTTACAGGACTCTGTCTTTGGAGGGAATCATGGTGATCCATGTGTACTGACTTCTCATCAATGAATGTCACAAAGTACTTATGGCTGTCTCTAGACATACTGAGGGAGCTGTCCACGCGTCTGAATGCAATCCGGCTGAAGCAATTCTCATATCTGGTTTCGATGTTGTGAAGACAGCTCTGATGCTTTCCAGTATACAAGCTTCACACTCCAAGTGATTGAGCGCCATACTTGGTAGAATCAGTTCAATTGCCTTGGCATGAGGATGTCCAGCCTTGCATGCCATGAGATTATCACACCTTAGTTGTCTTTGCTTAAACACACAGACCCCCACGGAACTTCATTGTTTGGAGATGATAGAGTCGATGCTTGCTGTCTCCCTCGCAATAACCCTTCCAGTCTTCAAATCCACGGAACTCAACTTCATTTGGTCTGAAAACCACTTGACAATCCAGATCAACTGTAGCCTTCTTTAACTGAGATTAGATTGGATGTAAATGAGGTAGGTAGAAGGCAGAGTTCTTCTCAAACAGCTGAGGTTTCACTCTTCTATTGGGATCCCGGTACCATTGAGCATCATGACACTCCTCGTTGTTGCGGAACCTCACTGATTAGTCTCTTGTCACTGATCATGTGGTGTGTTGCTCCAGAGTCAATGATGATGGTTTAGATGTGGATGCTTTGGCAGGAGCACCCATTCGGTCGTAGCCAAAGCATACACATGCTTAATCAACTCATCCCATTCCTTCATTACACACTCATCTGCCCTTATCCATATCTCCTCTATATCCAAGACTGTCTCTACTGTTTCTGGTGTAGCCATGACCAGAGACATAGAAGAGGAGCTGAGTGAGACCGATGAGGATGAGCCAAGTGATGAGACCTACCGTAGCAGGAGATGTGAAGTCAGGATACCTAAGAGAACCAGAACCAGAGGAGACATCATGTGAGCCAACCAGTGTGTGGAGTGAACCAACTACTAGATCAAGGCTGAGAGAACAAGAGGAGAGGCTCCAGGAGATAGCCAAATCGTAACTGGATCAAGACAGGAGATCAAGATAAACCAAACTGCTGGTTTAATTTAATTACTTGTGTGGCTTTGGTTATTGGGTTTTCATTTAATTTAAACCAAAGACAATTAGATTTTAAATAAACCAATTTCGTGGGTTTAGGATTAGAATTAATTAGAATTAGAATTAAACCATCTGGTTTACTTTGAGGTTTTCTCAATGCATTTCTTTAAGACATGAGGGAGCTTTGCTTTCTCAATTTTGAATCTAAGAATTTTTCAGCACTTTGCTTGCTTTATCTCTGCTTTCTGCTCAGCTTAAGGAACATTGATCTCACCTTAAAGAAGGAATTTTGTGAATCTCATCTTAGACAATACAAGGTGATCTTGTGTTCGGAAGAAACAGCCTTCTCGAGCAATCCATACTTTGAAGAAAGTCCATCATCATCATCTATCATCTACCCACACGCTTGATAGGTGACGAGTCTTTGATTCTCGTTTGCAAGGATTATCAAAGCATTTACCCACCTACAAGAGATCCAGGGAGTTACAGTCCCATTCATTACACCGGTATGAGCCACTGTATGTTGTGGTCATGCATTTTGACTACTCGTGATCATTCATTCCATCAAAAACTTCTCTTATCTTTCTATCTGTTGTAGCCAGCTGAGCTCAACCCTGCAAATCAAAAGAAAAGAAAAGAGATCTCGATCCAAATCAAAAAGAAGAGAAAAGTCTAAAGAGTAATCCAACAAATAAGAAATCCAAATTGTGGTGGTAAAGTCACCGGTGCCTAAATCTCTTAATACTTTCTTCTCTCATTCATCAATTCTTCTGATCTTAAGGTAGAACCTGTTTTTCAACTGAACTTGTGGGAAGAGCTGAGACTTCATGACTTGAAAACTCGAGTGAGAGAGAGATACTTTGTTCTTGGCTTTGTGTTTTCTAACTATTTCAGAACAATGAGTGAAGAGAGACGAGATGGAAAGCAACCAGAGGGTTCAGGAGAACCGCTGTCCAGCAAATCAACCTCAACCAAGTTCAATTTGAGGCTATGATGGCTGAGATAACCAGAAGAATGCAAAATACTTACAACCTTGCTCAACAAGCTAATGAAAACTTACCTGGTGTTAATGCGGCAAGAGAGGGACGCTGTTGCCCGGAGCTCGAGAGCACGATTGGACCTATAAGAGGGCCACGAAAGGGAGATTGGGGTCGGGTTTTTGGAGAACATTATCAAGAAGATTCAACTGATGACAGTGATGATGGATCTCAGGCAGTCATGGTAGAAACTACAATCGCAGGCGACCAGCTACCGATAACCTAGGCAATCTCAAGCTTAGAATCCTCCATTCCATGGGAATGATCCCATGCTTACTTAGTGAGGGAGAAGAAGATTGAACTGGTTTTCAATTGCCAGCAGCTCACCGAGGAGAGAAAAGTGAGACTAGCAGCTATCTAATTCTGTGGATATGCTATTAGCTGGTGGGATCAGATTGCTACTACAGGAGAGACGAATGGAGAGCCTCAAGTAGCCCTGGTTTGAGATGAAAACTGTGATGAAGAAGAGATTTGTTCCTAATCACTATGATCTACACTGAGAAGGCTTTCAAGGGTCTAAGAGTGTAGAGACTATCACCAGGAGATGGAAACACTCATGTTAAAAGCTGATTTAGAAGAAGGTGTGGTTACTATGGCAAGATTCCAAGGAGGTCTTAACAGAGATATACAAGATAGGTTGAGCTACAAGAATATGAGGACATGGATGAACTGCTACATAAAGCTATCTTGATTGAGCAGCAGAACAAGAGGAAGAGCTCTACCCGGTCTTCATACACCTATTTCAAACCGCCTACCTGGGTGAAGATAAGCAGGGATAAGTCCAAGGATCGTTCTTCTTCAGTAGAGACCAAGAGAGATGACAAGGATAAAGGAGTAGCCACATCTACTAAGACCAGGAACATTAAGTGTTACAAGTGTCATGGCTTTGGCCACTATGCTAATGAGTGCACCAACAAGAAGGTGATGACTATCTTAGCCAACGGGAGGTGATATCTGAAGAGGAGGACGCCGAGTCAGATGAGGAAGGCTGGAGTACCCTGTCCGTGGAGAGCTACTAGTCACCAGGAGACTTCTCAATGCTCAACCTAAAGCCAAAGAAGATGTGAGCAAAGGGAAAACTTGTTCCACACCAGATGCTTGGTTCAAGAAAAGGTTTGCAGCTTGATCATTGATGGAGGAAGCTGTACTAATGTAGCAAGTGCTGAGTTGGTGGAGAAGTTGGGTCTTCAAGTGTTCAAGCATCCTAAACCATATCTCTTGCAATGGATCAATGACGAGGGTGGATTACAGATCACCAAGCAAGTGAAGGTCTTGCTATCAGTGGGAAAGTACCAGATGAGATCACTTGTGATGTAGCACCCTTGAAGCTAGCCACATCCTTCTCGGACGCCCATGGCAGTATGATAAGAGATCAGTACATGATGGCTTTACCAACAGATACACTTTTATCCATAAGGAGAAACAAGTTACCCTGGCGCCAATGACCCCTCGTGAGGTACACCAGGATCAGATGCATCTCAAAAAGAAGAGAGGAGAGTCCAAGGCCGCCAGCAAGTCCTTGCTTCAAGAGACCAGCCAGGTAAGTAAACTCAACCTCTTTGCTAGTGCTAAAGATATCAAACTGCTATGATTGAACAATCAAATTTGATACTAGTGGTTTATAAAGAATTGTTGAGCTCTACTACTAACCCTGCTCCCCGAGATTCCAGAGGAGATCGAAAGCCTTTGTGAGCATAGATGTGTTCCCTGAGGACAATCAATAGGTCTGCCGCTTATTGGGAATAGAGCACCAGATTGATTTTGTACCAGGAGCTACTTTGCCAAACCGCCCAGCATACAGGACCAACCCTATGGAGACCAAGGAGCCAGAAACAAGTCAATGAGCTAATGGAGAAGGGACATATCAGGAGAGTATGAGTCCTGGTGTAGCCTGGATAGGACTGTAACTCCCTGATCTCTTGTAGGTGGGTAAATGTTGATAATCCTTGCAAACAGAGAATCAAAGACTCGATCTGTATCAAGGCGCAGGGTAGATGATAGATGATGATGATGGACTTTGCAAAGAGCTATGGATTGCTCAAGCTGTTTTGTTACTCAAAGACACAAGATCACCTTGTATTGTCTAAGATGAGATTCACAAAGAATTCCTTCCTTTAAGTGAGATCAATGTTCCTTAAGCTGAACAGAGAAAGCAAGAGATAAAGCAAGCAAAGCTGCTGGAAAATTCTTAGATTCAAAAGTTGAGAAAGCAAAGCTGCCTCCCTCATGTCTTAAAGAAATCGACTGAAAACCCTAAGTAAACCAAGATGGTTTAATTCTAATTCTAATTTAATTTAATCCTAAACCCACTAAATTGGTTTATTTAAAATCCTAATTGTCTTTGGTTTAAATTAAATGAAAGCCCAATAACCAAAGCCCTTACAAAGTAATTAAATTAAACCAACAAGCTGGTTCTTCTTTGGTTTATGATGGGCCACGACTTGAACTTGATTTGGAGTGTCTCCTAATGAGCTTTAGATCCTCCACGTCCTGTTAGGCCAGCTAGAAAGCAAGTGGATCAAGATTCTGGCTGCAACTCTTTTGGACCCAGCCTTATTTCCCTAGATCCAAATATAGCCCAACCCAGAAACTTCCTGACATGTTTTCCTTGTTCTCCATACATATTTGGACGAGGTGAATGGTCTCCATAGCCCTGTTAAGCTCAGTTGGTTGAATCCTCTTTGTTCAAGTCGCTTCAAGGCAGTACCAACAGCTCTTTCTTCTCTCTATCCAGTAACCTCATAGATCATGCCAATAAGAGTATGATACTGTCCATTAAACTGCACCATGATCAGTGGTATAGCTGACCCATACATTGGCTTCAATCCATTGATTCCAATCCTGATCAGGATCACACCATCCCTCTTTCCTTTAAAAGGATTTGTCCTCAAATCCAAGCTCAGGGATGATAGAACCTTGATAATTTAACTCCAAAGTTCCTGACCTGGCCATGAGATATATCATCACCTCTAGTCTCTCCAGGATGAAACACAAAGCTCTGCAGTCCTTCTTCATGTCTCAGCAACATCTTGGAACTTTCCTCACTGCATATGACTTCTAAGGCAGATGAGTTCTCCACTTTGTTGAGTTTGCTGTTAAATGCTTCTCTCCAGGATGATCCTACCCACGTCCTTCTCATGAACATGAGACCATGTACTCTCAGTTTAACATCCTTCTGGTCAGGTGGTCGTGTGGTTTGGTCCCCATACTCATCCTCAAGCTTTGCATCTTTTTAACCACAGCAAGTTTCTGTTTTGTTGATCTCAGCTGGTTCTGATCAGTTATGGGCCTGATCAAGGGCGTGTTACCTCGCTTTCTCCTCTATTTTGCTGCAGATACTCAAGATCACACCATCTCTTCAAAAAGATTTGACCTCAAATCTGTTTTTCGTGAGGAAGAAACCTGCGCATCAAGCTTGTATGAAATTGTTTTCGCACCAGATTGTTGTTACTTCTTATACTAACACGAAGCTTCCTCCTGGTTCAAAACAAAGTGTTGCAGACCCTTGAAAACCTCAGATGCTCCACAAGATTGAACTGAACACATACAAAGGCTGGATCAGTAAATCACAAGAAAAGATCTAATGAATCCACCTTGTTCAATCAAAGTCTCAAGTAACTCTTTATGAACTACGTCACTCAAGTCCTTTCTTCTTCTTTAACCTTGTTTTGGTCGTGAATAAGACCACACAAAGCTCCTGGTATGCGCGTCCTCTAGCTGTAGTTGAATGGCTGAATGTTCTCCTTGAAAAGGAATGGCCAATGCTGGTTCAATCTCCCGTATCTTCACGTACCGGTTTTGCTGCACTTTTCTTCCTCAACCGTGCTCGATAACAAGTTAGCTCATCATCTCCTGATGCTGGACGGGACTGGCCTCTGTTGTGGTTTTTTAGTCACAGCAGTGAGTGATTCAGCTATCATGTTCCTTAGGTTTTCTTTGAACCGTGTGCTCGCGATATTGTCAAGATAATCAAGATGTGTTTGTGCTACCATGCAGCCTCACGCATCATAGCAGCCTGTGGCTCTTCTCCTGGATAACCTAACACGGCTTGAGATGATCTAGATTGGATTGGCAACCGCTCCAGATCAGTTTGACCATACCTCTTGCTACAAACCTTTCTTCATGACAGACTTCATCTCATACCAAGAAGAAATTCAAATCTCCACAGCCAGCTTCCGTTGTTAGCAATCTGATACCACCAGTCAAACGATACCCTCTTAAACCAGTAGTTGCTAGATGTAACTTCTCCTCAGTGTGGTTGTGGAAGTTAAAAGGAAATCCACATCCTTTTCCCATTCTGATATGTGTCCGATCAAACTCTCCATGTAACAAGGAATTTTGATCTCTTTCTTTTCCTTGCAACAGCTTCCTTGTTGCTGTTGTTCAGCCTTTCATCATGTTTTCTATAAGAATACATAGAAGATTGCTGATATATGATGAAACACGTGGTCCTTGGTTAAGATAATCAAACCCTAAACCTTCAAGAGGCTCGATACCACTTGGTGTACTGGATAGACTCAGAACTCCCCGATCTCGGTGGGTAAATGCTTTGATAATCCTTGCAAACAGAGAATCAAAGACTCGATCGTATCAAGGCGCAGGGTAGATGATAGATGATGATGATGGACTTGCTAAAGAGCTATGGATTGCTCGGAAGCCTTTGCTACTCAAAGACACAAGATCACCTTGTATTGTCTAAGATGAGATTCACAAAGAATTCCTTCCTTTAAGTGAGATCAAGTTCCTAAGCTGAACAGAGAAAGCAAGAGATAAAGCAAGCAAAGCTGCTGGAAAATTCTTAGATTCAAAAGTTGAGAAAGCAAATGCCTCCCTCATGTCTTAAAGAAATCGACGAAAACTCCTAAGTAAAACCAAGATGGTTTAATTCTAATTCTAATTTAATTTAATCCTAAACCCACGAAATTGGTTTATTTAAAATCCTAATTGTCTTTGGTTTAAATTAAATGAAAGCCCAATAACCAAAGCCCTTACAAAGTAATTAAATTAAACCAACAAGCTGGTTCTTCTTGGTTTATGATGGGCCACGACTTGAACTTGATTTGGAGTGTCTCCTAATGAGCTTTAGATCCTCCACGCCCTGTTAGGCCAGCTAGAAAGGCGGATCAAGATTCTGGCTGCAACTTTTTTGGACCCAAAGCCTTATTTCAGATCCAATATATACCAACCCAGAAACTTCCTGGACATGTTTTCCTTGTTCTCCATACATATTTGGACGAGGTGAATGGTCTCCATAGCTCCTGTTAAGCTCAGTTGGTTGAATCCTCTTTGTTCTTCAAGCCAAGGCAAAGCAACAGCTTCTTCTCTATCCAACCTCATAGATCATGCCAATAAGAGTATGATACTGTCCATTAAACTGCACCATGATCAGTGGTATAGCTGACCCATACATTGGCTTCAATCCATTGATTCCAATCCTGATCAGGATCACACCAGTCCTTGTGCTGTACTCCGTCCTCTTGGTACCAAAAGATGGGAGCCGGAGGATGTGTGGACTGCAGAGCCATCAACAACATAACAGCAAGTACAGGCATCCTATTCCTCGCTAGATGATATGTTAGATGAGTTACATGGTCATGTGTCTTTTCTAAAATTGATTTAAAGAGTGGTTACCACCAGACAGGAATGAAAGAAGGAGATGAGTGGAAACCGCTTTTAAAACTAAGCTAGGATTGTATGAATGGCTTGGATGCCTGGGCTTACTAATGCACCTAGTACTTCATGAGATTAATGAATCATGTCTCGAGAGCTTTGATAGGACGATTTGTAGTTGTTTACTTTGATGATATCCTGATTTACAGCAAGACTATGAAAGAACATGTTAACCACTTGAAACAAGTTCTGTGATGTTTTAAAAGAAAATCAGATGCTAACTATAAGAAGTGTTCTTTTCGGGCAATGATAACCTTGTCTTTTAGGTTTTGCTGTGACCTCACAGGGCATACAGGTTGATGAGGAAAAGTGAAAGCTATCAGGAGTGGGTCGACTCTAAATCTATTGGAGAGGTCAGGTTTTCATGGACTTGCTGGCTTCTACAGAGGTTTGTGAGAGATTTCAGCGTTGCAGCACCACTGACTGAAGTGATCAAAAGAGTGTAGGTTTCACTTGGGGACCAACCCAAGAAGAGGCTTTTCAAATGCTAAAGAGAAGTTAACAAGTGCTCATTTACTTGCACTTCCCGACTTTTCTAAAACTTTTGAAATTGAATGTGATGCCCACCTGGGATTGGATGGGTGGTTGATGCAGATAAGAAACTCATAGCTTACTTCAGTGAGAAACTAGAGGCCCACCTTGAACTATCCTACCTATGACAAGGAGCTGTATGCCTGGTGAGAGCTTTACAAGTGTGGCAACATTACTTGTGGCCTAAGGAGTTTGTGATCCATACAGATCATGAATCCCTTTAAACATCTCAAAGGGCAAATGTGCTGAACAAGAGACATGCCAGGTGGGTGGAGTTCATCGAGACCTTTCCTTATGTCATCCACTACAAGAAAGGTAAGGAGAATGTAGTGGCTGATGCACTCTCCAGAAGGTATACTTTTATCTTCAATGGAAACTAAACTCTTAGGATTTGAACATATCAAATCTTGCTATGCTAATGATCCTGAGTTTAAAGATGTGTTTAGAGAATCTGAGAAACATGCTAGTGGAAAATTCTACCAAGTAAAGGGATTTCTATGATAACCTACTGGGTGTTCCTAATGGTTCTTTCGAGAGAATTGTATGTTAGGAAGCTCACGCAGAGGGCTGATGGGACACTTTGAGTCGCCAAAACACTCTCCACCTTGCAAGAGCACTTCTACTCGGCGAGTATGAAGAAAGAAGTGGAGCTGCGTGCTCAAGGTGTGTCGTGCAAACAAGCCAAGTCTAAGGTCCAACCAACAGGTTTATACACACCTCCCTATTCCTATTGCACCATGGATTGATATCTCGATGGACTTTGTCTTTAGGATTGCCTAGAACTAGGAAAGGAAGAGATAGTATCTTTGTGGTTGTTGATAGATTTTCTAAGATGGCTCACTTCATACCTTGTCATAAAACTGATGATGCATCTTTGGTAGCTGATCTATTCTTTAGAGAAGTTGTTAGATTGCATGGTATGCCTAGGACTATAGCTCGATAGAGATACTAAGTTCCTTAGCTACTCGAAAACTCGTGGGGAAAGTTGGGAACTAAGCTATTGTTTTCAACTACTTGTCATCCCCAAACTGATGGTCAAACTGAATCAGTCAATAGGACATTGTCTACTCTTTTATGCCATCATTAAGAGTAACATTAGGACATGGGAGGATTGTTTACCACATGTAGAGTTTGATATAATGAAAGCAAAGGCATTCAGCTACTAAACTCTCACCTTTTCAAGTTGTTTACGGTTTTAACCCATTGTCTCCTCTTGATTTATTTGTTCTACCTTTTAAAAGAACAAACTAACCTTGATGGCAAGCAAAAGGTCGAAGTTTGTTTTGTCTTTGCATGAACAGGTCAGAAGAACATTGAGGAGAGGACCAAGATGTATGAGAGACAGAAGAACAAGGGGCTAAGGAGCTAGTACTTGAACCGGGTGATCTTGTGGATTCACATGAGAAAGAGAGAGGTTTCCGTGAGAGGAAATCAAAGTTGCTACCAAGGAAAGATGGACCCTTCAAAGTGCTAAAGAGAATCAACAACAATGCCTACCAGATCGATCTAAGGGAAATACACAGTTCTACTTTCAATGTTTCTGACTTGGATCCTTTATTGTAGATGATTCGATTTGAGGTCAAATCCTTTAAAGGAGGAGGGGATGGTGTAGCCATGACCGAGACACAGAAGAGGAGCTGAGTGAGACTGATGAGGATGAGCCAAGTGATGAGACTGCCATAAGAGAGAGATGTAGTTGAGGATAATCAAGAGAACCAGAACCAGAGTGAGACATCATGTGAGCCAACCAGTGTGTGGAGTGGACCAACTACTAGATCAAGGCTGAGAGAACAAGAGGAGAGGCTCCAGGAGATAGCCAAAATCGTGGGTCTTGGATCAAGACAAGGAGATCAAGATAAACCAGCCTTGGTTTAATTTAATTACTTTGTAAGGGCTTTGGTTATCGGGCTTTCATTTAATTTAAACCAAAGACAATTAGGATTTTAAATAAACCAATTTCTGTGGGTTTAGGATTAGAATTAGAATTAGAATTAGAATTAAACCATCTTGGCTTACTTCTGTGGTTTTCTCATTTCTTTAAGACATGAGGGAGGCAGCTTTGCTTTCTCAATTTTTGAATCTAAGAATTTTTCAGCAGCTTTGTTTGCTTTATCTCTGCTTTCCTGTTCAGCTTAAGGAACATTGATCTCACTTAAAGGAAGGAATTCTTTGTGAATCTCATCTTAGACAATACAAGGTGATCTTGTGTCTTTGAGTAGCAAAACAGCTTCCGAAAGCAATCCATAGCTCTTTAGCAAAGTCCATCATCATCATCTATCATCTACCCACACTTCTTTGATACAGATCGAAGCCTTGATTCTCTGTTTGCAAGGATTATCAAAGCATTTACCCACCTACAAGAGATCCGTGGAGTTACAGCCCCATCCGGGCTACACCGCTCCCATGTATGCTGAGTAGAGCATTCTCCCATCACCATCAGCTTGTCAATCTCCTGATCACTTCAGTTCCACCTCAAGTTGTCTCCTTTCATCCTGTCTTTCTTTCCTCGATCCATATCTTGACAACCTCAGTTGTCTCTCTACACTTTTGTACCATTCTCCTCTCTGATCCGCCTTTGTTTTTCTTACATCATACCGCTTGATCGTCACACAACCTCCACCCACATCTGCTTGCTCTCTTCACCTTTGATCATTTGCATACTCAGCCGACCATAAGATGAGCTTGCTGACTAGAAGACTCAAGACTACATCTTGCTCCATCCTCTTCTGTATCATCTCCGGTCTGATGCCTTTGTTCTCAAGACACTCAACTCTTCCACAGGTATTTCAGCTTTCCCACAAGCTGATGAAGTTCTTCGCTTCTTTTAAGACCGCTGTGAGTTCCCTCGACTCACAGACCTTCTTCAGAGTAGATCTACTCCCACAAACTGCTCCAATCTCACATCTTGTGTGGTTTCCTTTGAACAGCTCTTTTTCAGACCTCGTGCTCCACGCCTGACCTTCATTTTAGTCATTTCTCAGAAGGCTTCTCCCTTCATGATCGCTTCCATAACCCACAACTTTCCAAAGCTCTTTGGCCCACCTTGACCACTCTCACATGCTCTCCTCTTCAGTCTTCATGGTTGTACTAGATCTGTGCTTCATTTCCATGTTGAGATCGTTTGAATCCATCGTATATCTCACACCACTCAGATAATAAAGACCAGAACTCAAGAACACCAAGAACACTCAAGAACACTCAAGAACACTCAAGATTTTATGAAAAAGAAATCACACTCTCCTTTAAGTAACCTGGCTCTGATACCATAAACACTTTTGTGTTTTAAGAGTATGATTCAAATAATCAGAGATAATCAGATAAAAGTACCAAAGAGATTAAGAGATTTTAGAGAATAGAGAGAGAATAGAGAGAGAGAGGCTCAAAACCCATTAATTGATTTAATGTATCGATACAAGATATATATGAAGAGATAAGGCTGATTAAGTGAATTTCAAACCATAAGCATGTAGTCAATGGACAGGCTGGAACTCCTTTTGAAATGCTTGGCTGCTTTTCTCACATGCTTGCACTAGTAAAAGCATCCTCTCCTTTCCAGCATCATACAGGCTGTCAAAGTGCTCCCTTATCCTTCCTTATCCTCCCTTATCCTCTTTGGTCGAAGTTTCCTTTCTCTTCACTAAGTTACCTTTCATCCCATCAGATAACTTCCCTGAAGTTACTGTGGTTAAAATAAAGTTACCACAGTAAAACTCTAAAGTTACTGTCTCACCAACTTAACAATAGGAGTTGGCATGAAGAAGTTATCCCACTTTCAAATCGTGATTCCAGCTTCCCGCTTTGGGAATAGCACAGCTTCTTCGGCTGCTCCAATCAAACCAGGATGAATCACTTTGTAAGAAGCTTGATTTGATACATAAAGTGGTGGAGAATCACCAGAAGTTGAATAAATCTCATAGGAGTTGGCATGAAGAAGTTATCCCACTTTCAAATCGTGATTCCAGCCCAATTTGGGAATAGCACAGCTTCTTCGTCGCTCCAATCAAACCAGGATGAATCACTTTGTGAAGCTTGATTTGATACATAAAGTGGTGGAGAATCACCAGAAGTTGAATAAATCTCATAGAGTTGGCATGAAGAAGTTATCCCACTTTCAAATCGTGATTCCAGCCTCAGCTTGGGAATAGCACAGCTTCTTCGGCTGCTCCAATCAAACCAGGATGAATCACTTTGTAGGAAGCTTGATTTGGATACATAAAGTGGTGGAGAATCACCAGGAAGTTGAATAAATCTCATAGGAGTTGGCATGAAGAAGTTATCCCACTTTCAAATCGTGATTCCAGCTTCCCAGCTTTGGGAATAGACAGCTTCTTCGCCGCTCCAATCAAACCAGGATGAATCACTTTGTAAGAAGCATGATTTGGATACATAAAGTGGTGGAGAATCAGCAGGAAGTTGAATAAATCTCATTGAGTTGGCATGAAGAAGTTATCCCACTTTCAAATCGTGATTCCAGTTTCCAGTTTGGGAATAGCACAGCTTCTTCGCCGCTCCAATCAAACCAGGATGAATCACTTTGTAAGAAGCTTGATTTGGATACATAAAGTGGTGGAGAATCACCAGGAAGTTGAATAAATCTCATAGGAGTTGGCAAGAAGAAGTTATCCCACTTTCAAATCGTGATTCCAGCTTCCCGCTTTGGGAATAGACAGCTTCTTCGCCGCTCCAATCAAACCAGGATGAATCACTTTGTAAGAAGCATGATTTGGATACATAAAGTGGTGGAGAATCACCAGAAGTTGAATAAATCTCATAGGAGTTGGCATGAAGAAGTTATCCCACTTTCAAATCAGTGATTCCAGCTTCCCAGCTTTGGGAATAGCACAGCTTCTTCGCTGCTCCAATCAAACCAGGATGAATCACTTTGTAAGAAGCTTGATTTGGATACATAAAGTGGTGGAGAATCACCAGGAAGTTGAATAAATCTCATAGGAGTTGGCATGAAGAAGTTATCCCACTTTCAAATCAGATTCCAGCTTCCCAGCTTTGGGAATAAAGACAGCTTCTTCGCCGCTCTAATCAAACCAGGATGAATCACTTTGTGAGAAGCTTGATTTGATACATAAAGTGGTGGAGAATCACCAGGAAGTTGAATAAATCTCAGGAGTTGGCATGAAGAAGTTATCCCACTTTCAAACTGGTGATTCCAGCTTCCCAGCTTGGGAATAGACAGCTTCTTCGCTGCTCTAATCAAACCAGGATGAATCACTTTGTGAGAAGCTTGATTTGGATACATAAAGTGGTGGAGAATCACCAGGAAGTTGAATAAATCTCATAGAGTTGGCATGAAGAAGTTATCCCACTTTCAAATCAGGTGATTCCAGCTTCCCAGCTTGGGAATAGCACAGCTTCTTCTGGCTGCTCCAATCAAACCAGGATGAATCACTTTGTGAGAAGCTTGATTTGATACATAAAGTGGTGGAGAATCACCAGGAAGTTGAATAAATCTCATAGGAGTTGGCAGGAAGAAGTTATCCCACTTTCAAACTGGTGATTCCAGCTTCCCGCTTTGGGAATAAAGACAGCTTCTTCGCCGCTCCAATCAAACCAGGATGAATCACTTTGTAAGAAGCATGATTTGGATACATAAAGTGGTGGAGAATCACCAGGAAGTTGAATAAATCTCATAGGAGTTGGCATGAAGAAGTTATCCCACTTTCAAATCAGGTGATTCCAGTTTCCCAGCTTTGGGAATAGCACAGCTTCTTCGTCGTTCCAATCAAACCAGGATGAATCACTTTGTAAGAAGCTTGATTTGGATACATAAAGTGGTGGAGAATCACCAGGAAGTTGAATAAATCTCATAGGAGTTGGCATGAAGAAGTTATCCCACTTTCAAACTGGTGATTCCAGCCTCAGCTTGGGAATAGACAGCTTCTTCGCTGCTCTAATCAAACCAGGATGAATCACTTTGTAAGAAGTTTGATTTGGATACATAAAGTGGAGAATCACCGGAAGTTGAATAAATCTCATAGGAGTTGGCATGAAGAAGTTATCCCACTTCAAATCAGTGATTCCAGCTTCCCGCTTTGGGAATAGCACAGCTTCTTCGTCGCTCCAATCAAACCAGGATGAATCACTTTGTGAGAAGCTTGATTTGGATACATAAAGTGGTGGAGAATCACCAGAAGTTGAATAAATCTCATAGGAGTTGGATGAAGAAGTTATCCCACTTTCAAATCGGTGATTCCAGCTTCCCAGCTTTGGGAATAGCACAGCTTCTTCGTCGTTCCAATCAAACCAGGATGAATCACTTTGTGAGAAGCTTGATTTGATACATAAAGTGGTTGGAGAATCACCAGGAAGTTGAATAAATCTCATAGGAGTTGGCAGGAAGAAGTTATCCCACTTTCAAATCTGGTGATTCCAGTTTCCCAGTTTGGGAATAGCACAGCTTCTTCAATGCTCCAATCAAACCAGGATGAATCACTTTGTGAGAAGCTTGATTTGATACATAAAGTGGTGGAGAATCACCAGGAAGTTGAATAAATCTCATAGGAGTTGGCAGGAAGAAGTTATCCCACTTTCAAATCAGATTCCAGCTTCCCAGCTTTGGGAATAGCACAGCCTTCTTCGCCGCTCCAATCAAACCAGGATGAATCACTTTGTAAGAAGCTGATTTGGATACATAAAGTGGAGAATCACCAGGAAGTTGAATAAATCCTCATAGGAGTTGGCATGAAGTTATCCCACTTTCAACTGTGATTCCAGTTCCAGCTTTGGGAATAGCACAAATTTCTTCTGCTCCAATCAAACCAGGATGAATCACTTTGTGAGAAGTTTGATTTGGATACATAAAGTGGTGGAGAATCACCAGTAAGTTGAATAAATCTCATAGGAGTTGGCAGGAAGAAGTTATCCCACTTTCAAATCAGTGATTCCAGCTTCCCAAATTTGGGAATAGCACAAATTTCTTCTGCTCCAATCAAACCAGGATGAATCACTTTGTAAGAAGTTTGATTTGGATACATAAAGTGGTGGAGAATCACAGGAAGTTGAATAAATCTCATAGAGTTGGCATGAAGAAGTTATCCCACTTCAAATCAGTGATTCCAGCTTCCCAGCTTTGGGAATAGCACAGCTTCTTCGGCTGCTCCAATCAAACCAGGATGAATCACTTTGTGAGAAGCTTGATTTGGATACATAAAGTGGTGGAGAATCACCGAAGTTGAATAAATCTCATAGGAGTTGGTATGAAGAAGTTATCCCACCTTCAAATCGTGATTCCAGCTTCCCAGCTTTGGGAATAGACAGCTTCTTCTGGCTGCTCCAATCAAACCAGGATGAATCACTTGTAAGAAGCTTGATTTGGATACAAAGTGGTGGAGAATCACCAAGTTGAATAAATCTCATAGGAGTTGGGATGAAGAAGTTATCCCACTTCAAATCGTGATTCCAGCTTCCCAGCTTTGGGAATAGCACAGCTTCTTCGTCGCTCCAATCAAACCAGGATGAATCACTTTGTAAGAAGCTGATTTGGATACATAAAGGTGGAGAATCACCAGGAAGTTGAATAAATCTCATAGAGCTGGCATGAAGAAGTTATCCCACTTTCAACTGTGATTCCAGCTTCCCACTTGGGAATAGCACAGCTTCTTCGTCGCTCCAATCAAACCAGGATGAATCACTTGTGAGAAGCTTGATTTGGATACATAGTGGTGGAGAATCACCAGTAAGTTGAATAAACTCATAGGAGTTGGTATGAAGAAGTTATCCCACTTCAAATCGTGATTCCAGCTTCCCACTTGGGAATAGCACAGCTTCTTCGCTGCTCCAATCAAACCAGGATGAATCACTTTGTAAAAGCTTGATTTGATACATAAAGTGGTGGAGAATCACCAGGAAGTTGAATAAATCTCATAGGAGCTGGCATGAAGAAGTTATCCCACTTTCAAATCAGGTGATTCCAGCTTCCCAAATTTGGGAATAGCACAGCTTCTTCATTGCCCAATCAAACCAGGATGAATCACTTGTGAGAAGTTTGATTTGATACATAAAGTGGTGAGAATCACCAGGAAGTTGAATAAATCTCATAGGAGTTGGTATGAAGAAGTTATCCCACTTTCAAATCGTGATTCCAGCCTCAGCTTGGGAATAGACAGCTTCTTCTGGCTGCCCAATCAAACCAGGATGAATCACTTTGTAAGAAGTTTGATTTGATACATAAAGGTGGAGAATCACTCAGGAAGTTGAATAAATCTCATAGGAGCTGGCATGAAGAAGCTATCCCACTTTCAAATCAGTGATTCCAGCTTCCCAGCTTTGGGAATAGACAGCTTCTTCGGCTGCTCTAATCAAACCAGGATGAATCACTTTGTAAGAAGCTTGATTTGGATACATAAAGTGGTGGAGAATCACCAGGAAGTTGAATAAATCTCATAGGAGTTGGCAGAAGAAGTTATCCCACTTTCAAATCGTGATTCCAGCTTTCCAGTTTGGGAATAGCACAGCTTCTTCGCCGCTCTAATCAAACCAGGATGAATCACTTTGTAAGAAGCTTGATTTGATACATAAAGTGGTGGAGAATCACCAGGAAGTTGAATAAATCTCAGGAGTTGGCATGAAGAAGTTATCCCACTTTCAAATCAGGTGATTCCAGCTTCCCACTTGGGAATAGCACAGCTTCTTCGCCGCTCTAATCAAACCAGGATGAATCACTTTGTGAAGCTTGATTTGGATACATAAAGTGGTGGAGAATCACCAGGAAGTTGAATAAATCTCATAGGAGTTGGCATGAAGAAGTTATCCCACTTTCAACTGGTGATTCCAGCTTCCCAGCTTTGGGAATAGCACAGCTTCTTCTGCTGCTCCAATCAAACCAGGATGAATCACTTTGTGAGAAGCTTGATTTGGATACATAAAGTGGTGGAGAATCACCAGGAAGTTGAATAAATCTCATAGAGTTGGCATGAAGAAGTTATCCCACTTTCAACTGGTGATTCCAGCTTCCCAGCTTGGGAATAGCACAGCTTCTTCGCCGCTCTAATCAAACCAGGATGAATCACTTTGTGAGAAGCTTGATTTGATACATAAAGTGGTGGAGAATCACCAGTAAGTTGAATAAATCTCATAGGAGTTGGCAGGAAGAAGTTATCCCACTTTCAAACCTGGTGATTCCAGCTTTGGGAATAGCACAGCTTCTTCGCCGCTCTAATCAAACCAGGATGAATCACTTTGTGAGAAGCTTGATTTGGATACATAAAGTGGTGGAGAATCACCAGGAAGTTGAATAAATCTCATAGGAGTTGGCATGAAGTTATCCCACTTTCAAATCGTGATTCCAGCTTCCCATTGGGAATAGCACAGCTTCTTCGCCGCTCCAATCAAACCAGGATGAATCACTTTGTGAGAAGCTTGATTTGGATACATAAAGTGGTGGAGAATCACCAGGAAGTTGAATAAATCTCATAGGAGTTGGCAGGAAGAAGTTATCCCACTTTCAAATCAGTGATTCCAGCTTCCCAGCTTTGGGAATAGACAGCTTCTTCGCTGCTCCAATCAAACCAGGATGAATCACTTTGTAAGAAGCTTGATTTGATACATAAAGTGGTGGAGAATCACCAGGAAGTTGAATAAATCTCATAGGAGTTGGCATGAAGAAGTTATCCCACTTTCAAATCGTGATTCCAGCTTCCAGCTTGGGAATAGACAGCTTCTTCGGCTGCTCTAATCAAACCAGGATGAATCACTTTGTAAGAAGCTTGATTTGGATACATAAAGTGGTGGAGAATCACCAGGAAGTTGAATAAATCTCATAGGAGTTGGCATGAAGAAGTTATCCCACTTTCAAATCGTGATTCCAGCTTCCCAGTTTGGGAATAGCACAGCTTCTTCGCCGCTCTAATCAAACCAGGATGAATCACTTTGTAAGAAGCTTGATTTGGATACATAAAGTGGTGGAGAATCACCAGGAAGTTGAATAAATCTCATAGGAGTTGGCAAAAGAAGTTATCCCACTTTCAAATCAGTGATTCCAGCTTCCCAGCTTGGGAATAGACAGCTTCTTCGTCGCTCCAATCAAACCAGGATGAATCACTTTGTGAGAAGCTTGATTTGGATACATAAAGTGGTGGAGAATCACCAGGAAGTTGAATAAATCTCATATGAGTTGGCATGAAGAAGTTATCCCACTTTCAAATCGTGATTCCAGCTTCCCGCTTGGGAATAGCACAGCTTCTTCGCTGCTCTAATCAAACCAGGATGAATCACTTTGTGAGAAGCTTGATTTGGATACATAAAGTGGTGGAGAATCACCAGGAAGTTGAATAAATCTCATAGGAGTTGGCATGAAGAAGTTATCCCACTTTCAAATCCGTGATTCCAGCTTCCCGCTTGGGAATAGCACAGCTTCTTCGTCGCTCCAATCAAACCAGGATGAATCACTTTGTGAGAAGCTTGATTTGGATACATAAAGTGGTGGAGAATCACCAGGAAGTTGAATAAATCTCATATGAGTTGGCATGAAGAAGTTATCCCACTTTCAAATCAGTGATTCCAGCTTCCAGTTTGGGAATAGCACAGCTTCTTCGCCGCTCTAATCAAACCAGGATGAATCACTTTGTGAGAAGCTTGATTTGGATACATAAAGTGGTGGAGAATCACCAGGAAGTGAATAAATCTCATAGGAGTTGGTGAAGAAGTTATCCCACTTTCAACTGGTGATTCCAGCTTCCCGCTTTGGAATAGCACAGCTTCTTCGTCGCTCCAATCAAACCAGGATGAATCACTTTGTAAGAAGCTTGATTTGGATACATAAAGTGGTGGAGAATCACCAGGAAGTTGAATAAATCTCATAGGAGTTGGTGAAGAAGTTATCCCACTTTCAAATCGTGATTCCAGCTTCCCGCTTGGGAATAGCACAGCTTCTTCGCCGCTCCAATCAAACCAGGATGAATCACTTTGTGAGAAGCTTGATTTGGATACATAAAGTGGTGGAGAATCACCAGGAAGTTGAATAAATCTCATATGAGTTGGCATGAAGAAGTTATCCCACTTTCAAATCTGGTGATTCCAGGTTCCCAGCTTGGGAATAGCACAGCTTCTTCGCCGCTCTAATCAAACCAGGATGAATCACTTTGTGAGAAGCTTGATTTGATACATAAAGTGGTGGAGAATCACCAGGAAGTTGAATAAATCTCATAGGAGTTGGCAGGAAGAAGTTATCCCACTTTCAAATCTGGTGATTCCAGTTTCCCAGTTTGGGAATAGCACAGCTTCTTCGTCGTTCTAATCAAACCAGGATGAATCACTTTGTGAGAAGCTTGATTTGGATACATAAAGTGGTGGAGAATCACCAGGAAGTTGAATAAATCTCATAGGAGTTGGCATGAAGAAGTTATCCCACTTTCAAATCAGTGATTCCAGCTTCCCGCTTGGGAATAGCACAGCTTCTTCGCTGCTCCAATCAAACCAGGATGAATCACTTTGAGAAGCTTGATTTGGATACATAAAGTGGTGGAGAATCACCAGAAGTTGAATAAATCTCATAGGAGTTGGCATGAAGAAGTTATCCCACTTTCAAATCAGTGATTCCAGCTTCCCAGCTTGGGAATAGCACAGCTTCTTCGGCTGCTCTAATCAAACCAGGATGAATCACTTTGTAAGAAGCTTGATTTGATACATAAAGTGGTGGAGAATCACCAGGAAGTTGAATAAATCTCATAGGAGTTGGCATGAAGAAGTTATCCCACTTTCAAATCAGTGATTCCAGCTTCCCGCTTGGGAATAGCACAGCTTCTTCGCTGCTCCAATCAAACCAGGATGAATCACTTTGAGAAGCTTGATTTGGATACATAAAGTGGTGGAGAATCACCAGAAGTTGAATAAATCTCATAGGAGTTGGCATGAAGAAGTTATCCCACTTTCAAATCAGTGATTCCAGCTTCCAGCTTGGGAATAGCACAGCTTCTTCGGCTGCTCTAATCAAACCAGGATGAATCACTTTGTAAGAAGCTTGATTTGATACATAAAGTGGTGGAGAATCACCAGGAAGTTGAATAAATCTCATAGGAGTTGGCATGAAGAAGTTATCCCACTTTCAAATCAAGATTCCAGCTTCCCGCTTGGGAATAGCACAGCTTCTTCGTCGCTCTAATCAAACCAGGATGAATCACTTTGTAAGAAGCTTGATTTGGATACATAAAGTGGTGGAGAATCACCAGAAGTTGAATAAATCTCATAGGAGTTGGCATGAAGAAGTTATCCCACTTTCAAATCAGTGATTCCAGCTTCCCATTGGGAATAGCACAGCTTCTTCGCCGCTCCAATCAAACCAGGATGAATCACTTTGTGAGAAGCTTGATTTGGATACATAAAGTGGTGGAGAATCACCAGGAAGTTGAATAAATCTCATAGGAGTTGGTATGAAGAAGTTATCCCACTTTCAACTGGTGATTCCAGCTTCCCATTGGGAATAGCACAGCTTCTTCGCCGCTCTAATCAAACCAGGATGAATCACTTGTGAGAAGCTTGATTTGATACATAAAGTGGTGGAGAATCACCAGGAAGTTGAATAAATCTCATAGGAGTTGGCATGAAGAAGTTATCCCACTTTCAAATCTGGTGATTCCAGCTTCCAGCTTGGGAATAGCACAGCTTCTTCGCCGCTCTAATCAAACCAGGATGAATCACTTTGAGAAGCTTGATTTGGATACATAAAGTGGTGGAGAATCACCAGGAAGTTGAATAAATCTCATAGGAGTTGGCATGAAGAAGTTATCCCACTTTCAAATCGTGATTCCAGCTTCCCGCTTGGGAATAGCACAGCTTCTTCGCCGCTCTAATCAAACCAGGATGAATCACTTTGTGAGAAGCTTGATTTGATACATAAAGTGGTGGAGAATCACCAGGAAGTTGAATAAATCTCATAGGAGTTGGCAGGAAGAAGTTATCCCACTTTCAAATCGTGATTCCAGCTTCCCAGCTTGGGAATAGCACAGCTTCTTCGGCTGCTCCAATCAAACCAGGATGAATCACTTTGTAAGAAGCTTGATTTGGATACATAAAGTGGTGGAGAATCACCAGGAAGTTGAATAAATCTCATAGGAGTTGGCATGAAGAAGTTATCCCACTTTCAAATCGTGATTCCAGCCTCAGCTTGGGAATAGCACAGCTTCTTCGTCGCTCTAATCAAACCAGGATGAATCACTTTGTAAGAAGCTTGATTTGGATACATAAAGTGGTGGAGAATCACCAGGAAGTGAATAAATCTCATAGGAGTTGGCATGAAGAAGTTATCCCACTTTCAAATCGTGATTCCAGCCCAGTTTGGGAATAGCACAGCTTCTTCGGCTGCTCCAATCAAACCAGGATGAATCACTTTGTGAGAAGCTTGATTTGATACATAAAGTGGTGGAGAATCACCAGGAAGTTGAATAAATCTCATAGGAGTTGGCAAGAAGAAGTTATCCCACTTTCAAATCGTGATTCCAGCTTCCCAGCTTGGGAATAGCACAGCTTCTTCGGCTGCTCTAATCAAACCAGGATGAATCACTTTGTAAGAAGCTTGATTTGGATACATAAAGTGGTGGAGAATCACCAGGAAGTTGAATAAATCTCATAGGAGTTGGCAGGAAGAAGTTATCCCACTTTCAAATCGTGATTCCAGCTTCCCAGCTTGGGAATAGACAGCTTCTTCACTGCTCCAATCAAACCAGGATGAATCACTTTGTAAGAAGCTTGATTTGATACATAAAGTGGTGGAGAATCACCAGGAAGTTGAATAAATCTCATAGGAGTTGGCATGAAGAAGTTATCCCACTTTCAAATCGTGATTCCAGCTTCCCATTGGGAATAGCACAGCTTCTTCGTCGCTCCAATCAAACCAGGATGAATCACTTTTTAAGAAGCTTGATTTGATACATAAAGTGGTGGAGAATCACCAGGAAGTTGAATAAATCTCATAGGAGTTGGCAGGAAGAAGTTATCCCACTTTCAAATCAGGTGATTCCAGTTTCCCAGTTTGGGAATAGCACAGCTTCTTCGCTGCTCCAATCAAACCAGGATGAATCACTTTGTGAGAAGCTTGATTTGGATACATAAAGTGGTGGAGAATCACCAGGAAGTTGAATAAATCTCATAGGAGTTGGCATGAAGAAGTTATCCCACTTTCAAATCAGGTGATTCCAGCTTCCCAGCTTGGGAATAGCACAGCTTCTTCGCCGCTCTAATCAAACCAGGATGAATCACTTTGTGAGAAGCTTGATTTGATACATAAAGTGGTGGAGAATCACCAGGAAGTTGAATAAATCTCATAGGAGTTGGCAAGAAGAAGTTATCCCACTTTCAAATCGTGATTCCAGCCTCAGCTTGGGAATAAGACAGCTTCTTCGTCGCTCCAATCAAACCAGGATGAATCACTTTGTGAGAAGCTTGATTTGGATACATAGTGGTGGAGAATCACCAGGAAGTTGAATAAATCTCATAGGAGTTGGCATGAAGAAGTTATCCCACTTTCAAATCATGTGATTCCAGCTTCCCGCTTGGGAATAAGACAGCTTCTTCACGCTCCAATCAAACCAGGATGAATCACTTTGTGAGAAGCTTGATTTCGATACATAAAGTGGTGGAGAATCACCAGGAAGTTGAATAAATCTCATAGGAGTTGGATGAAGAAGTTATCCCACTTTCAAATCGTGATTCCAGCTTCCCAGCTTGGGAATAGCACAGCTTCTTCACGCTCCAATCAAACCAGGATGAATCACTTTGTAAGAAGCTTGATTTGGATACATAAAGTGGTGGAGAATCACCAGGAAGTTGAATAAATCTCATGAGTTGGCATGAAGAAGTTATCCCACTTTCAAATCGTGATTCCAGCCTCAGCTTGGGAATAGCACAGCTTCTTCGCCGCTCTAATCAAACCAGGATGAATCACTTTGTGAGAAGCTTGATTTCGATACATAAAGTGGTGGAGAATCACCAGGAAGTTGAATAAATCTCATAGGAGTTGGATGAAGAAGTTATCCCACTTTCAAATCGTGATTCCAGCTTCCCAGCTTGGGAATAGCACAGCTTCTTCACGCTCCAATCAAACCAGGATGAATCACTTTGTAAGAAGCTTGATTTGGATACATAAAGTGGTGGAGAATCACCAGGAAGTTGAATAAATCTCATGAGTTGGCATGAAGAAGTTATCCCACTTTCAAATCGTGATTCCAGCCTCAGCTTGGGAATAGCACAGCTTCTTCGCCGCTCTAATCAAACCAGGATGAATCACTTTGTAAGAAGCTTGATTTGGATACATAAAGTGGTGGAGAATCACCAGGAAGTTGAATAAATCTCATAGGAGTTGGCATGAAGAAGTTATCCCACTTTCAAATCAGGTGATTCCAGCTTCCCAGCTTGGGAATAGCACAGCTTCTTCGGCTGCTCCAATCAAACCAGGATGAATCACTTTGTGAGAAGCTTGATTTGATACATAAAGTGGTGGAGAATCACCAGGAAGTTGAATAAATCTCATAGGAGTTGGCAAGAAGAAGTTATCCCACTTTCAAATCAGGTGATTCCAGCTTCCCAGCTTTGGGAATAAAGACAGCTTCTTCATTGCTCCAATCAAACCAGGATGAATCATTTTGTGAGAAGCTTGATTTCGATACATAAAGTGGTGGAGAATCACCAGGAAGTTGAATAAATCTCATATGAGTTGGCATGAAGAAGTTATCCCACTTTCAAATCAGGTGATTCCAGCTTCCCAGCTTGGGAATAGACAGCTTCTTCATTGCCCAATCAAACCAGGATGAATCACTTTGTGAGAAGCTTGATTTCGATACATAAAGTGGTGGAGAATCACCAGAAGTTGAATAAATCTCATAGGAGTTGGTGAAGAAGTTATCCCACTTTCAAATCAGTGATTCCAGCCTCAGCTTGGGAATAGCACAGCTTCTTCGCCGCTCCAATCAAACCAGGATGAATCACTTTGTAAGAAGCTTGATTTGGATACATAAAGTGGTGGAGAATCACCAGGAAGTTGAATAAATCTCATAGGAGTTGGCATGAAGAAGTTATCCCACTTTCAAATCAGGTGATTCCAGCTTCCCAGCTTGGGAATAGCACAGCTTCTTCGCTGCCCAATCAAACCAGGATGAATCATTTTGTGAGAAGCTTGATTTCGATACATAAAGTGGTGGAGAATCACCAGGAAGTTGAATAAATCTCATAGGAGTTGGCAAGAAGAAGTTATCCCACTTTCAACTGGTGATTCCAGCTTCCCAGCTTTGGGAATAAGACAGCTTCTTCGCCGCTCTAATCAAACCAGGATGAATCACTTTGTGAGAAGCTTGATTTGATATAAAGTGGTGGAGAATCACCAGGAAGTTGAATAAATCTCATAGAGTTGGCATGAAGAAGTTATCCCACTTTCAAATCAGTGATTCCAGCTTCCAGCTTTGGGAATAAAGACAGCTTCTTCGCCGCTCTAATCAAACCAGGATGAATCACTTGTGAGAAGCTTGATTTGGATACATAAAGTGGTGGAGAATCACCAGGAAGTTGAATAAATCTCATAGGAGTTGGCATGAAGAAGTTATCCCACTTTCAAATCGTGATTCCAGTTTCCCAGTTTGGGAATAGCACAGCTTCTTCGCCGCTCCAATCAAACCAGGATGAATCACTTTGTGAGAAGCTTGATTTGATACATAAAGTGGTGGAGAATCACCAGGAAGTTGAATAAATCTCATAGGAGTTGGTGAAGAAGTTATCCCACTTTCAAATCGTGATTCCAGCTTTTCCAGCTTTGGGAATAACACAGCTTCTTCATTGCTCCAATCAAACCAGGATGAATCACTTTGTAAGAAGCTTGATTTGATACATAAAGTGGTGGAGAATCACCAGGAAGTTGAATAAATCTCATAGGAGTTGGCATGAAGAAGTTATCCCACTTTCAAATCGTGATTCCAGCTTCCCGCTTGGGAATAGACAGCTTCTTCGCCGCTCTAATCAAACCAGGATGAATCACTTTGTGAAGCTTGATTTGATACATAAAGTGGTGGAGAATCACCAGGAAGTTGAATAAATCTCATAGGAGTTGGCAAGAAGAAGTTATCCCACTTTCAAATCAGGTGATTCCAGCTTCCCGCTTGGGAATAGCACAGCTTCTTCGCTGCTCCAATCAAACCAGGATGAATCACTTTGTGAGAAGCTTGATTTGATACATAAAGTGGTGGAGAATCACCAGAAGTTGAATAAATCTCATAGGAGCTGGCATGAAGAAGTTATCCCACTTTCAACTGGTGATTCCAGCTTCCAGCTTGGGAATAGCACAGCTTCTTCATTGCTCCAATCAAACCAGGATGAATCACTTTGTGAGAAGCTTGATTTGATACATAAAGTGGTGGAGAATCACCAGAAGTTGAATAAATCATAGGAGTTGGTATGAAGAAGTTATCCCACTTTCAACTGGTGATTCCAGCTTCCCGCTTGGGAATAGACAGCTTCTTCGCCGCTCTAATCAAACCAGGATGAATCACTTTGTGAGAAGCTTGATTTGATACATAAAGTGGTGGAGAATCACCAGGAAGTTGAATAAATCTCATAGGAGTTGGCATGAAGAAGTTATCCCACTTCAAATCGTGATTCAGCTTCCCAGCTTGGGAATAGCACAGCTTCTTCGGCCGCTCCAATCAAACCAGGATGAATCACTTTGTGAAGCTTGATTTCGATACATAAAGTGGTGGAGAATCACCAGGAAGTTGAATAAATCTCATAGAGTTGGATGAAGAAGTTATCCCACTTTCAAATCGTGATTCAGCTTCCCAGCTTGGGAATAAAGACAGCTTCTTCGCTGCTCCAATCAAACCAGGATGAATCACTTTGAAGAAGCTTGATTTGGATACATAAAGTGGTGGAGAATCACCAGGAAGTTGAATAAATCTCATAGGAGTTGGCATGAAGAAGTTATCCCACTTTCAAATCAGTGATTCCAGCTTCCCAGCTTGGGAATAGCACAGCTTCTTCGTCGCTCTAATCAAACCAGGATGAATCACTTTGTAAGAAGCTTGATTTGGATACATAAAGTGGTGGAGAATCACCAGGAAGTTGAATAAATCTCATAGAGTTGGCATGAAGAAGTTATCCCACTTTCAAATCAGGTGATTCCAGCTTCCAGCTTGGGAATAGCACAGCTTCTTCGCCGCTCTAATCAAACCAGGATGAATCACTTTGTGAAGCTTGATTTGATACATAAAGTGGTGGAGAATCACCAGGAAGTTGAATAAATCTCATAGGAGTTGGTGAAGAAGTTATCCCACTTTCAAATCGTGATTCCAGCTTCCCAGCTTGGGAATAGCACAGCTTCTTCGCCGCTCCAATCAAACCAGGATGAATCACTTTGTGAGAAGCTTGATTTGGATACAAAGTGGTGGAGAATCACCAGAAGTTGAATAAATCTCATAGGAGTTGGCAGGAAGAAGTTATCCCACTTTCAAATCGTGATTCCAGCTTCCCAGTTTGGGAATAGCACAGCTTCTTCGTCGTTCCAATCAAACCAGGATGAATCACTTTGTGAGAAGCTTGATTTCGATACATAAAGTGGTGGAGAATCACCAGGAAGTTGAATAAATCTCATAGGAGTTGGCAGGAAGAAGTTATCCCACTTTCAAATCAGGTGATTCCAGCCCCAGCTTGGGAATAGACAGCTTCTTCGCTGCTCCAATCAAACCAGATGAATCACTTTGTAAGAAGCTTGATTTGATACATAAAGTGGTGGAGAATCACCAGAAGTTGAATAAATCTCATAGGAGTTGGCAGGAAGAAGTTATCCCACTTTCAAATCGGTGATTCCAGCTTCCCAGTTTGGGAATAGCACAGCCTTCTTCGCCGCTCTAATCAAACCAGGATGAATCACTTTGTGAGAAGCTTGATTTCGATACATAAAGTGGTGGAGAATCACCAGGAAGTTGAATAAATCTCATAGGAGTTGGCAGGAAGAAGTTATCCCACTTTCAAATCAGGTGATTCCAGTTTCCCAGTTTGGGAATAGCACAGCTTCTGGCTGCTCCAATCAAACCAGGATGAATCACTTGTAAGAAGCTTGATTTCGATACATAAAGTGGTGGAGAATCACCAGGAAGTTGAATAAATCTCATAGGAGTTGGCAGGAAGAAGTTATCCCACTTTCAAATCGGTGATTCCAGTTCCCAGCTTGGGAATAGCACAGCCTTCTTCGCCGCTCTAATCAAACCAGGATGAATCACTTTGTAAGAAGCTTGATTTGGATACATAAAGTGGTGGAGAATCACCAGGAAGTTGAATAAATCTCATAGGAGTTGGTATGAAGAAGTTATCCCACTTTCAAATCGTGTGATTCCAGCTTCCCAGCTTGGGAATAGCACAGCTTCTTCACTGCTCCAATCAAACCAGGATGAATCACTTTGTGAGAAGCTTGATTTGATACATAAAGTGGTGGAGAATCACCAGGAAGTTGAATAAATCTCAGGAGTTGGCAGGAAGAAGTTATCCCACTTTCAAATCGTGATTCCAGCTTCCCAGCTTGGGAATAGCACAGCTTCTTCGCTGCTCTAATCAAACCAGGATGAATCACTTTGTGAAGCTTGATTTGGATACATAAAGTGGTGGAGAATCACCAGGAAGTTGAATAAATCTCATAGGAGTTGGCATGAAGAAGTTATCCCACTTTCAAATCAGGTGATTCCAGTTCCCAGCTTGGGAATAGCACAGCTTCTTCATTGCTCCAATCAAACCAGGATGAATCACTTTGTGAGAAGCTTGATTTCGATACATAAAGTGGTGGAGAATCACCAGGAAGTTGAATAAATCTCATAGGAGTTGGCATGAAGAAGTTATCCCACTTTCAAATCAGTGATTCCAGCTTCCCGCTTTGGGAATAGCACACAGCTTCTTCGGCTGCTCCAATCAAACCAGGATGAATCACTTGTAAGAAGCTTGATTTGGATACATAAAGTGGTGGAGAATCACCAGGAAGTTGAATAAATCTCATAGGAGTTGGCATGAAGAAGTTATCCCACTTTCAAATCAGGTGATTCCAGCTTCCCAGCTTGGGAATAGCACAGCTTCTTCATTGCTCCAATCAAACCAGGATGAATCACTTTGTGAGAAGCTTGATTTCGATACATAAAGTGGTGGAGAATCACCAGGAAGTTGAATAAATCTCATAGGAGTTGGCATGAAGAAGTTATCCCACTTTCAAATCAGTGATTCCAGCTTCCCGCTTTGGGAATAGCACACAGCTTCTGGCTGCTCCAATCAAACCAGGATGAATCACTTGTAAGAAGCTTGATTTGGATACATAAAGTGGTGGAGAATCACCAGGAAGTTGAATAAATCTCATAGGAGTTGGCATGAAGAAGTTATCCCACTTTCAAATCGTGATTCCAGCTTCCAGCTTTGGGAATAGCACAGCTTCTTCGGCTGCTCCAATCAAACCAGGATGAATCACTTTGTAAGAAGCTTGATTGGATACATAAAGTGGTGGAGAATCACCAGGAAGTTGAATAAATCTCATAGGAGTTGGCATGAAGAAGTTATCCCACTTTCAAATCAGTGATTCCAGCTTCCCGCTTGGGAATAGCACAGCTTCTTCTGCCGCTCCAATCAAACCAGGATGAATCACTTTGTAAGAAGCTTGATTGGATACATAAAGTGGTGGAGAATCACCAGGAAGTGAATAAATCTCATAGAGTTGGCATGAAGAAGTTATCCCACTTTCAAATCAGGTGATTCCAGTTTCCCAGTTTGGGAATAGCACAGCTTCTTCGCTGCTCTAATCAAACCAGGATGAATCACTTGTGAGAAGCTTGATTTGGATACATAAAGTGGTGGAGAATCACCAGGAAGTTGAATAAATCTCATAGGAGTTGGCATGAAGAAGTTATCCCACTTTCAAATCGTGATTCCAGCTTCCCAGTTTGGGAATAGCACAGCTTCTTCGCCGCTCCAATCAAACCAGGATGAATCACTTTGTGAGAAGCTTGATTTGGATACATAGTGGTGGAGAATCACCAGGAAGTGAATAAATCTCATAGGAGCTGGCATGAAGAAGTTATCCCACTTTCAAATCAGGTGATTCCAGTTTCCCAGTTTGGGAATAGCACAGCTTCTTCGGCCGCTCTAATCAAACCAGGATGAATCACTTTGTGAGAAGCTTGATTTGGATACATAAAGTGGTGGAGAATCACCAGGAAGTTGAATAAATCTCATAGGAGCTGGCATGAAGAAGTTATCCCACTTTCAAACGTGATTCCAGTTTCCCAGTTTGGGAATAGCACAGCTTCTTCGTCGCTCCAATCAAACCAGGATGAATCACTTTGTGAGAAGCTTGATTTGGATACATAAAGTGGTGGAGAATCACCAGGAAGTTGAATAAATCTCATAGGAGCTGGCAGGAAGAAGTTATCCCACTTTCAACTGGTGATTCCAGCTTCCCAGCTTTGGGAATAGCACAGCTTCTTCTGCTGCTCCAATCAAACCAGGATGAATCTGGTGAGCCTGATCAGCTCCATACTAAAGAACATGAAGTCAAGGAGAGGAAGTGGTATAGCAGGAGCTAGGAAATGGATCTTGATTGAATGACGCGTATATTTTTATGGAAAGCTAAAAGGCTTGATCCATGAGGCACGAATCGGTGAAAAGGCTATGTGGCCTTGATGTGGTTTCATAAAGCATGGACTGACTTTTAAACAATCAGGACACCCAGACAACCCTGATTGGACAAGGAAATGACATAGGATGAAGCTGGTTAGACAGGAAATGAATGGGAGATTCAGTCCGACGAGAAATTGGAACCATATGCGCAGGAATTGAGTTTGAAATGGAAGATTGAGAACCGATCAGAACTGGAACATGATGAGGACCTTTATCATCCAAATGACATATGGAGCAGCTTGGTCGGACCTGGGAACATGGACTGCTTCCAGCAAGAGTTGTTCGAAAGGCCTTTATCGCCCAAAAGTGGAAGGACAAGCCAGCTATTTATGATTGGCCCAATATGATTATGCACGACCATTATGGTCTATTTTAAGTGTATTTGGTTTTATTATTTATGTAAACTCATTAGGAAGAGGTTTTGGGCTTTATAAACCCATTAGAGCTCGTTTGGTGTTTTAAATCAATCAATAATAGATTTGTTTTTTTTAAACCACATTGGTTTAAGCTAGGTTTTATGTTTCATGCTTTTAAACAGCAGCACCACGTCCATGTAACTTTGAATCATTCCTTTATCAATAAACTCTTTTGTGCAAACCAGCTTCTTGAGATCTATCTGTCTCCTTTGTTCACAAGTGGTGAACGCTATCACACCGGGAGAGTTAATCTTCTGTGATCCATCCTAGACATCAAGCAGGACGCCCCTGTGTCTCAGGAGTAGCATAAACAACCTCTGAGCAATCCATAGCTCAAGGTGAAGTCCATCCGCCATCCAAGAAACCTACAATCTCGATCCTTTCACCCACGCCTTCAAGTGATTCAGACTGTAGACAGCCTATCCGGGTCGCACCAAGTGGTATCGAGCCTCTTGAGGGTTAGGGTTTGAAGTTTTAACAAGGGAGCAACACAATCTATCAGTTAACAAGCTGTATTCTATGTCCGGATATGAACAAGAGCTACAATTCCATTCTTCTATGGAAAGATTGATACGAGGCATACCTTGATTGGGTAAAGAAGATGGAGTTTCTGACCCAATACTACACTGAAACGGAAAAGGTCTAGCAGTCAATGGACTCAGTGGAAGTGCATTCATGGTGGCGAGAGTTTCTCAGGCTAGAGATTTGAAAACCACAAATTATTTCATGGTGGAGATGAAGACCTTGATGAAGAAGAGGTTTGTCTCAGAGTGGAAACTTCCAAACTAAAACCCAAAACAGCAACAAAGCTTACTACTTTAGATCAGCCTGCCTATTGGTCTGAATTTCCATTAAAACTGAGAGAAGATCGTGGTCCTGTTTATCATTGAAACAAGAGGAGGAAAAGCTACAAGCTTCTATATTAGCTTTCCAATAAAAACATTGAGGAGAGCCATAAACTGAACAGAACCAACAACTCTTTGTTTAAACTCGAGGAGGAGGCGAAGTTATGGCTGAGTGTGGCCACTGCCTGATCAAATAAAACAAGAAGAA
>JAAMPC010000343.1:0-34736 GCA_016771965.1 Brassica carinata | reverse complement strand
CAAACCAGGATGAATCTCTTGTAAGAAGCTTGATTCGATACATAAAGTGGAGAATCACCAGGAAGAATAAATCTCATAGAGTTGGTATGAAGAAGTTATCCCACTTTCAAATCGTGATTCCAGCTTTGGGAATAGACAGCTTCTTCATCGCTCCAATCAAACCAGGATGAATCACTTGTGAAAAGCTTGATTTGATACATAAAGTGGAGAATCACCAGGAAGAATAAATCTCATAGAGTTGGCAAGAAGAAGTTATCCCACTTTCAAATAACGTGATTCCAGCCTCAGCTTTGGGAATAGACAGCTTCTTCATCGCTCCAATCAAACCAGGATGAATCACTTTGAAAAGCTTGATTTGATACAAAGTGGTGGAGAATCACCAGAAGTTGAATAAATCATAGGAGTTGGATGAAGAAGTTATCCCACTTTCAAATCGTGTGATTCCAGCTTTGGGAATAGACAGCTTCTTCATCGCTCCAATCAAACCAGGATGAATCACTTTGAAAAGCTTGATTTGATACATAAAGTGGAGAATCACCAGAAGTTGAATAAATCATAGGAGTTGGATGAAGAAGTTATCCCACTTTCAAATCAGTGATTCCAGCTTTGGGAATAGACAGCTTCTTCATCGCTCCAATCAAACCAGGATGAATCACTTTGAAAAGCTTGATTTGGATACATAAAGTTGTGGAGAATCACCAGAAGCTGAATAAATCTCATAGAGTTGGGATGAAGAAGTTATCCCACTTCAAATCAGTGATTCCAGCTTTGGGAATAGACAGCTTCTTCATCGCTCCAATCAAACCAGGATGAATCACTTTGAAAAGCTTGATTTGATACATAAAGTGGAGAATCACCAGAAGTTGAATAAATCTCATAGAGTTGGCAAGAAGAAGTTATCCCACTTCAAATCGTGATTCCAGCTTCCCAGTTTGGGAATAGCACAGCTTCTTCGCTGCTCCAATCAAACCAGGATGAATCTCTTTGTAAGAAGCTTGATTTGGATACATAGTGGTGGAGAATCACCAGGAAGTTGAATAAATCTCATAGGAGTTGGCAAGAAGAAGTTATCCCACTTTCAAATCGTGATTCCAGCTTCCAGCTTTGGGAATAGCACAGCTTCTTCATCGCTCCAATCAAACCAGGATGAATCACTTTCTAAGAAGCTTGATTTGGATACATAAATTTGTTGAGAATCACCAGGAAGTTGAATAAATCTCATAGGAGTTGGCAGAAGAAGTTATCCCACTTTCAAATCGTGATTCCAGCTTTGGGAATAGACAGCTTCTTCGCCGCTCCAATCAAACCAGGATGAATCACTTTGTAAGAAGCTTGATTTGATACATAAAGTTGTGGAGAATCACCAGGAAGTTGAATAAATCTCATAGAGTTGGCAAGAAGAAGTTATCCCACTTTCAAATCGTGATTCCAGCTTCCGCTTGGGAATAGACAGCTTCTTCGTCGCTCCAATCAAACCAGGATGAATCACTTTGTAAGAAGCTTGATTTGGATACATAAAGTTGTGGAGAATCACCAGGAAGTTGAATAAATCTCATAGGAGTTGGCAAGAAGAAGTTATCCCACTTTCAAATCGTGATTCCAGCCCAGCTTGGGAATAGCATGCCTTTCTTCGCTGCTCCAATCAAACCAGGATGAATCACTTTGTGAGAAGCTTGATTTGGATACATAAAGTGGTGGAGAATCACCAGGAAGTTTAATAAATCTCATAGGAGTTGGCATGAAGAAGTTATCCCACTTTCAAATAACGTGATTCCAGCTTCCCAGCTTTGGGAATAGCACAGCTTCTTCGGCTGCTCCAATCAAACCAGGATGAATCACTTTGTAAGAAGTTTGATTTGGATACATAAAGTGGTGAGAATCACCAGGAAGTTGAATAAATCTCATAGGAGTTGGCATGAAGAAGTTATCCCACTTTCAAATAACGTGATTCCAGCTTCCCAGCTTTGGGAATAGCACAGCTTCTTCGTCGCTCCAATCAAACCAGGATGAATCACTTGTAAGAAGCTTGATTTGATACATAAAGTGGTGAAGAATCACCAGGAAGTTGAATAAATCTCATAGGAGTTGGATGAAGAAGTTATCCCACTTTCAAATCGTGTGATTCCAGCCTTTGGGAATAGCACAGCTTCTTCATTGCTCCAATCAAACCAGGATGAATCACTTTGTAAGAAGCTTGATTTGGATACATAAAGTTGTGGAGAATCACCAGGAAGTTGAATAAATCTCATAGAGTTGGTATGAAGAAGTTATCCCACTTTCAAATCAGTGATTCCAGCCCAGCTTGGGAATAGCACAACTTCTTCGTCGCTCCAATCAAACCAGGATGAATCACTTTGTGAAAAGCTTGATTTGGATACATAAAGTGGTGGAGAATCACCAGGAAGTTTAATAAATCTCATAGGAGTTGGGATGAAGAAGTTATCCCACTTTCAAATCAGTGATTCCAGCTTCCCGCTTGGGAATAGCACAGCTTCTTCGCTGCTCCAATCAAACCAGGATGAATCACTTTGTAAGAAGCTTGATTCGATACATAAAGTGGTGGAGAATCACCAGGAAGTTGAATAAATCTCATAGAGTTGGCAAGAAGAAGTTATCCCACTTTCAAATCGTGATTCCAGCTTCCCGCTTGGGAATAGCACAGCTTCTTCGCCGCTCCAATCAAACCAGGATGAATCACTTTGTAAGAAGCTTGATTTGGATACATAAAGTTGTGGAGAATCACCAGGAAGTTGAATAAATCTCATAGGAGTTGGCAAGAAGAAGTTATCCCACTTTCAAATCGTGATTCCAGCCTTTGGGAATAGCACAGCTTCTTCGTCGCTCCAATCAAACCAGGATGAATCACTTGTGAAAAGCTTGATTTGGATACATAAAGTGGTGGAGAATCACCAGAAGTTGAATAAATCCTCATAGGAGTTGGGATGAAGAAGTTATCCCACTTTCAAATCAGTGATTCCAGCTTCCCATTGGGAATAGCACAACTTCTTCGCTGCTCCAATCAAACCAGGATGAATCACTTTGTAAGAAGCTTGATTTGGATACACAAAGTGGTGGAGAATCACCAGGAAGTTGAATAAATCTCATAGGAGTTGGCAAGAAGAAGTTATCCCACTTTCAAATCAGATTCCAGCTTGGGAATAGCACAGCTTCTTCGCCGCTCCAATCAAACCAGGATGAATCTCTTTGTAAGAAGCTTGATTTGATACATAAAGTGGTGGAGAATCACCAGGAAGTTGAATAAATCTCATAGGAGTTGGCATGAAGAAGTTATCCCACTTCAAATCGTGATTCCAGCTTCCCAGCTTGGGAATAGACAGCTTCTTCGCCGCTCCAATCAAACCAGGATGAATCACTTTGTAAGAAGCTTGATTTGGATACATAAAGTGGTGGAGAATCACCAAGAAGTTGAATAAATCTCATAGGAGTTGGCATGAAGAAGTTATCCCACTTTCAAATCGTGATTCCAGCTTCCCAGTTTGGGAATAGCACAGCTTCTTCTGGCTGCTCCAATCAAACCAGGATGAATCTCTTGGTAAGAAGCTTGATTTGGATACAAAGTGGTGGAGAATCACCAGGAAGTTGAATAAATCTCATAGAGTTGGCATGAAGAAGTTATCCCACTTTCAAATCGTGATTCCAGCTTCCCAGCTTGGGAATAGCACAGCTTCTTCGCCGCTCCAATCAAACCAGGATGAATCACTTTGTAAGAAGCTTGATTGGATACATAAAGTGATGGAGAATCACCAGGAAGTTGAATAAATCTCATAGGAGTTGGCATGAAGAAGTTATCCCACTTTCAAATCGTGATTCCAGCTTCCCAGCTTGGGAATAGCACAGCTTCTTCGCCGCTCCAATCAAACCAGGATGAATCACTTTGTGAAAAGCTTGATTGGATACATAAAGTGGTGGAGAATCACCAGGAAGTTGAATAAATCTCATAGGAGTTGGCAAGAAGAAGTTATCCCACTTTCAAATCAGTGATTCCAGCTTGGGAATAGCACAGCTTCTTCATCGCTCCAATCAAACCAGGATGAATCACTTTCTAAGAAGCTTGATTTGATACATAAAGTGTGGAGAATCACCAGGAAGTTGAATAAATCTCATGAGTTGGCAAGAAGAAGTTATCCCACTTTCAAATCGTGATTCCAGCTTCCCGCTTGGGAATAGCACAGCTTCTTCGGCTGCTCTAATCAAACCAGGATGAATCACTTTGTAAGAAGCTTGATTGGATACATAAAGTGTGGAGAATCACCAGGAAGTTGAATAAATCTCATAGGAGTTGGCATGAAGAAGTTATCCCACTTTCAAATAAGGTGATTCCAGCCTCAGCTTTGGGAATAGCACAGCTTCTTCGTCGCTCCAATCAAACCAGGATGAATCTCTTGTAAGAAGCTTGATTTGGATACATAAAGTGGTGGAGAATCACCAGGAAGAATAAATCTCATAGGAGTTGGCAAGAAGAAGTTATCCCACTTTCAAATAAGGTGATTCCAGCTTCCCAGTTTGGGAATAGCACAGCTTCTTCGCCGCTCCAATCAAACCAAGATGAATCACTTTTAAGAAGCTTGATTTGGATACATAAAGTGTGGAGAATCACCAGAAGTTGAATAAATCATAGGAGTTGGCAAGAAGAAGTTATCCCACTTTCAAATCGTGTGATTCCAGCTTCCCGCTTTGGGAATAGCACAGCTTCTTCGCCGCTCCAATCAAACCAGGATGAATCACTTTGTGAGAAGTTTGATTTGGATACATAAAGTGGTGGAGAATCACCAGGAAGTTTAATAAATCTCATAGAGTTGGGATGAAGAAGTTATCCCACTTCAAATCGTGATTCCAGCTTCCCATTGGGAATAGCACAGCTTCTTCGTCGCTCCAAACAAACCAGGATGAATCACTTTGTAAGAAGCTTGATTCGATACATAATGGTGGAGAATCACCAGGAAGTTGAATAAATCTCATAGGTGTTGGCAAGAAGTTATCCCACTTTCAAATCAAGTGATTCCAGCTTGGGAATAGCACAGCTTCTTCATCGCTCCAATCAAACCAGGATGAATCTCTTTGTAAGAAGCTTGATTTGATACATAAAGTGGTGGAGAATCACCGGAAGTTGAATAAATCTCATAGGAGTTGGCAAGAAGTTATCCCACCTTCAAATCAGTGATTCCAGCTTCCCAGCTTGGGAATAGCACAGCTTCTTCGCCGCTCCAATCAAACCAGGATGAATCTCTTGGTAAGAAGCTTGATTTGATACATAAAGTGGTGGAGAATCACCAGGAAGTTGAATAAATCTCATAGGAGTTGGCAAGAAGAAGTTATCCCACTTTCAAATCAGATTCCAGCTTCCCAGCTTTGGGAATAGCACAGCTTCTTCTGCCGCTCCAATCAAACCAGGATGAATCACTTTGTAAGAAGCTTGATTTGGATACATAAAGTTGTGGAGAATCACCAGGAAGTTGAATAAATCTCATAGGAGTTGGCAAGAAGAAGTTATCCCACTTTCAAATCGTGATTCCAGCTTCCCGCTTGGGAATAGCACAACTTCTTAGTCGCTTCAATCAAACCAGGATGAATCACTTGTGAAAAGCTTGATTTGGATACATAAAGTGGTGGAGAATCACTAGGAAGTTTAATAAATCTCATAGGAGTTGGGATGAAGAAGTTATCCCACTTTCAAATCGTGATTCCAGCCTCAGCTTTGGGAATAGCACAACTTCTTCGCCGCTCCAAACAAACCAGGATGAATCACTTTGTAAGAAGCTTGATTCGATACACAAAGTGGTGGAGAATCACCAGGAAGTTGAATAAATCTCATAGGTGTTGGCAAGAAGAAGTTATCCCACTTCAAATCGTGATTCCAGCTTCCCAGCTTTGGGAATAGCACAGCTTCTTCGCTGCTCCAATCAAACCAGGATGAATCACTTGTAAGAAGCTTGATTTGGATACATAAAGTTGTGGAGAATCACCAGGAAGAATAAATCTCATAGGAGTTGGTAAGAAGAAGTTATCCCACTTTCAAATCGTGATTCCAGCTTCCCAGCTTGGGAATAGCACAGCTTCTTCGTCGCTCCAATCAAACCAGGATGAATCACTTTGTGAAGCTTGATTTGGATACATAAAGTGGTGGAGAATCACCAGGAAGTTTAATAAATCTCATAGGAGTTGGATGAAGAAGTTATCCCACTTTCAAATCGTGATTCCAGCCTTTGGGAATAGCACAACTTCTTCTGGCTGCTCCAATCAAACCAGGATGAATCACTTTGTAAGAAGCTTGATTCGATACATAAAGTGGTGGAGAATCACCAGGAAGTTGAATAAATCTCATAGGTGTTGGCAAGAAGAAGTTATCCCACTTTCAAATCAAGTGATTCCAGCCTCAGCTTTGGGAATAGCACAGCTTCTTCTGCCGCTCCAATCAAACCAGGATGAATCTCTTTGTAAGAAGCTTGATTTGATACATAAAGTGGTGGAGAATCACCAGGAAGTTGAATAAATCTCATAGGAGTTGGCATGAAGAAGTTATCCCACCTTCAAATCAGTGATTCCAGCCTTTGGGAATAGCACAGCTTCTTCGCCGCTCTAATCAAACCAGGATGAATCACTTTGTAAGAAGTTTGATTTGGATACATAGTGGTGGAGAATCACCAAGAAGTTGAATAAATCTCATAGGAGTTGGCATGAAGAAGTTATCCCACTTTCAAATCAGATTCCAGCTTCCCGCTTGGGAATAGCACAACTTCTTCGCCGCTCCAATCAAACCAGGATGAATCTCTTGGTAAGAAGCTTGATTTGGATACATAAAGTGGTGGAGAATCACCAGGAAGTTGAATAAATCTCATAGAGTTGGCATGAAGAAGTTATCCCACTTTCAAATCGTGATTCCAGCTTCCAGCTTTGGGAATAGCACAGCTTCTTCGCTGCTCCAATCAAACCAGGATGAATCACTTTGTGAAAAGCTTGATTTGGATACATAAAGTGGTGGAGAATCACCAGGAAGTTGAATAAATCTCATAGGAGTTGGCATGAAGAAGTTATCCCACTTTCAAATCAGGTGATTCCAGCTTCCCATTGGGAATAGCACAGCTTCTTCTGCCGCTCCAATCAAACCAGGATGAATCACTTTGTGAAAAGCTTGATTTGGATACATAAAGGTGGAGAATCACCAGGAAGTTGAATAAATCTCATAGGAGTTGGCAAGAAGAAGTTATCCCACTTTCAAATCGTGATTCCAGCTTCCCAGCTTGGGAATAGCACAGCTTCTTCATCGCTCCAATCAAACCAGGATGAATCACTTTGTAAGAAGCTTGATTTGGATACATAAAGTTGTGGAGAATCACCAGGAAGTTGAATAAATCTCATAGAGTTGGCAAGAAGAAGTTATCCCACTTTCAAATCAGGTGATTCCAGCTTCCCAGCTTGGGAATAGCACAGCTTCTTCGTCGCTCCAATCAAACCAGGATGAATCACTTGTAAGAAGCTTGATTTGGATACATAAAGTTGTGGAGAATCACCAGGAAGTTGAATAAATCTCATAGGAGTTGGCAAGAAAAGTTATCCCACTTTCAAATAACGTGATTCCAGCTTCCCAGCTTGGGAATAGCACAGCTTCTTCGCTGCTCCAATCAAACCAGGATGAATCACTTTGTAAGAAGCTTGATTTGGATACATAAAGTTGTGGAGAATCACCAGGAAGTTGAATAAATCTCATAGGAGTTGGCAAGAAGAAGTTATCCCACTTTCAAATCAGTGATTCCAGCTTCCCAGCTTGGGAATAGCACAGCTTCTTCTGCCGCTCCAATCAAACCAGGATGAATCACTTTGTGAGAAGCTTGATTTGATACATAAAGTGGTGGAGAATCACCAGGAAGAATAAATCTCATAGGAGTTGGTATGAAGAAGTTATCCCACTTTCAAATCGTGATTCCAGCTTCCCGCTTTGGGAATAGCACAGCTTCTTCGTCGCTCCAATCAAACCAGGATGAATCACTTTGTAAGAAGCTTGATTTGGATACATAAATTTGTTGAGAATCACCAGGAAGTTGAATAAATCTCATAGAGTTGGCAAGAAGAAGTTATCCCACTTTCAAATCGTGATTCCAGCTTCCCAGCTTGGGAATAGCACAGCTTCTTCGCCGCTCCAATCAAACCAGGATGAATCACTTTGTGAGAAGCTTGATTGGATACATAAAGTGGTGGAGAATCACCAGGAAGTTGAATAAATCTCATAGGAGTTGGCATGAAGAAGTTATCCCACTTTCAAATAACGTGATTCCAGCCTCAGCTTTGGGAATAGCACAGCTTCTTCGTCGCTCCAATCAAACCAGGATGAATCACTTTGTGAGAAGCTTGATTTGGATACATAAAGTGGTGGAGAATCACCAGGAAGTTGAATAAATCTCATAGGAGTTGGTAAGAAGAAGTTATCCCACTTTCAAATCAGTGATTCCAGCTTCCCGCTTGGGAATAGCACAGCTTCTTCGCCGCTCCAATCAAACCAGGATGAATCACTTTGTGAAAAGCTTGATTTGGATACATAAAGTGGTGGAGAATCACCAGGAAGTTGAATAAATCTCATAGAGTTGGCATGAAGAAGTTATCCCACTTTCAAATCAGTGATTCCAGCCTCAGCTTTGGGAATAGCACAGCTTCTTCGGCTGCTCCAATCAAACCAGGATGAATCACTTTGTGAAAAGCTTGATTTGGATACATAAATTTGTTGAGAATCACCAGGAAGTTGAATAAATCTCATAGGAGTTGGCATGAAGAAGTTATCCCACTTTCAAATCGTGATTCCAGCTTCCCAGCTTTGGGAATAGCACAGCTTCTTCGGCTGCTCCAATCAAACCAGGATGAATCACTTTGTAAGAAGCTTGATTTGGATACATAAATTTGTTGAGAATCACCAGGAAGTTGAATAAATCTCATAGAGTTGGCAAGAAGAAGTTATCCCACTTTCAAATCGTGTGATTCCAGCCTCAGCTTTGGGAATAGCACAGCTTCTTCGCCGCTCTAATCAAACCAGGATGAATCACTTTGTAAGAAGCTTGATTTGATACATAAAGTGGTGGAGAATCACCAGGAAGTTGAATAAATCTCATAGAGTTGGCATGAAGAAGTTATCCCACATTCAAATCGTGATTCCAGCTTCCTAGTTTGGGAATAGCACAGCTTCTTCGGCTGCTCCAATCAAACCAGGATGAATCTCTTGGTAAGAAGCTTGATTTGGATACATAAAGTGGTGGAGAATCACCAGGAAGTTGAATAAATCTCATAGAGTTGGCATGAAGAAGTTATCCCACTTTCAAATCGTGATTCCAGCTTCCCAGCTTTGGGAATAGCACAACTTCTTCGCTGCTCCAATCAAACCAGGATGAATCACTTTGTGAAAAGCTTGATTTGGATACATAAAGTGATGGAGAATCACCAGGAAGTTGAATAAATCTCATAGGAGTTGGCATGAAGAAGTTATCCCACTTTCAAATCGTGATTCCAGCTTCCAGCTTGGGAATAGCACAACTTCTTCGCTGCTCCAATCAAACCAGGATGAATCACTTTGTAAGAAGCTTGATTCGATACATAAAGTGGTGGAGAATCACCAGGAAGTTGAATAAATCTCATAGGAGTTGGCAAGAAGAAGTTATCCCACTTTCAAATCAAGTGATTCCAGCTTCCCAGCTTGGGAATAGCACAGCTTCTTCGTCGCTCCAATCAAACCAGGATGAATCTCTTTGTAAGAAGCTTGATTTGATACATAAAGTGGTGGAGAATCACCAGGAAGTTGAATAAATCTCATAGGAGTTGGTATGAAGAAGTTATCCCACTTCAAATCGTGATTCCAGCCTCAGCTTGGGAATAGCACAGCTTCTTCGCCGCTCTAATCAAACCAGGATGAATCACTCTTTGTAAGAAGCTTGATTTGGATACATAAAGTGGTGGAGAATCACCAAGAAGTTGAATAAATCTCATAGGAGTTGGCATGAAGAAGTTATCCCACATTCAAATCGTGATTCCAGCTTCCCGCTTTGGGAATAGACAGCTTCTTCGCCGCTCCAATCAAACCAGGATGAATCTCTTGGTAAGAAGCTTGATTTGGATACATAGTGGTGGAGAATCACCAGGAAGTTGAATAAATCTCATAGGAGTTGGCATGAAGAAGTTATCCCACTTTCAAATCAGTGATTCCAGCTTCCCGCTTGGGAATAGCACAGCTTCTTCGCCGCTCCAATCAAACCAGGATGAATCACTTTGTGAAAAGCTTGATTTGGATACATAAAGTGGTGGAGAATCAGGAAGTTGAATAAATCTCATAGGAGTTGGCATGAAGAAGTTATCCCACTTTCAAATCGTGATTCCAGCTTCCTAGTTTGGGAATAGCACAGCTTCTTCATCGCTCCAATCAAACCAGGATGAATCACTTTGTGAAAAGCTTGATTTGGATACAAAGTGGTGGAGAATCACCAGGAAGTTGAATAAATCTCATAGGAGTTGGCAAGAAGAAGTTATCCCACTTTCAAATCAGTGATTCCAGCTTCCCAGCTTTGGGAATAGCACAGCTTCTTCATCGCTCCAATCAAACCAGGATGAATCACTTGTAAGAAGCTTGATTTGGATACATAAATTTGTTGAGAATCACCAGGAAGTTGAATAAATCTCATAGAGTTGGCAAGAAGAAGTTATCCCACTTTCAAATCGTGATTCCAGCTTCCCGCTTTGGGAATAGCACAGCTTCTTCATCGCTCCAATCAAACCAGGATGAATCACTTGTAAGAAGCTTGATTTGGATACATAAAGTTGTGGAGAATCACCAGGAAGTTGAATAAATCTCATAGAGTTGGCAAGAAGAAGTTATCCCACTTTCAAATCGTGATTCCAGCCCCAGCTTGGGAATAGCACAGCTTCTTCGTCGCTCCAATCAAACCAGGATGAATCACTTTGTAAGAAGCTTGATTTGGATACATAAAGTTGTGGAGAATCACCAGGAAGTTGAATAAATCTCATAGGAGTTGGCATGAAGAAGCTATCCCACTTTCAAATCGTGATTCCAGCTTCCCGCTTTGGGAATAGACAGCTTCTTCATCGCTCCAATCAAACCAGGATGAATCACTTTGTGAGAAGCTTGATTTGATACATACAGTGGTGGAGAATCACCAGGAAGTTGAATAAATCTCATAGGAGTTGGCATGAAGTTATCCCACTTTCAAATAACGTGATTCCAGCTTCCCAGCTTGGGAATAGCACAGCTTCTTCGCTGCTCCAATCAAACCAAAATGAATCACTTTGTGAGAAGCTTGATTTGGATACATAAAGGGTGGAGAATCACCAGGAAGTTGAATAAATCTCATAGGAGTTGGCAAGAAGAAGTTATCCCACTTTCAAATCAGTGATTCCAGCTTCCAGCTTTGGGAATAAGACAGCTTCTTCATTGCTCCAATCAAACCAGGATGAATCACTTTGTGAAAAGCTTGATTTGGATACATAAAGTGGTGGAGAATCACCAGGAAGTTGAATAAATCTCATAGGAGTTGCATGAAGAAGTTATCCCACTTTCAAATCGTGATTCCAGCTCTAGTTTGGGAATAGCACAGCTTCTTCGCTGCTCCAATCAAACCAGGATGAATCACTTTGTGAAAAGCTTGATTTGGATACATAAATTTGTTGAGAATCACCAGGAAGTTGAATAAATCTCATAGGAGTTGGCATGAAGTTATCCCACTTTCAAATCAGGTGATTCCAGCTTCCAGCTTTGGGAATAGACAGCTTCTTCGCCGCTCTAATCAAACCAGGATGAATCACTTTGTAAGAAGCTTGATTTGGATACATAAATTTGTTGAGAATCACCAGGAAGTTGAATAAACTCATAGGAGTTGGCAAGAAGAAGTTATCCCACTTTCAAATCGTGATTCCAGCTTCCCGCTTTGGGAATAAAGACAGCTTCTTCGCCGCTCTAATCAAACCAGGATGAATCACTATTTAAGAAGCTTGATTTGGATACATAAAGTGGTGGAGAATCACCAAGAAGTTGAATAAATCTCATAGGAGTTGGCATGAAGAAGTTATCCCACATTCAAATCGTGATTCCAGCTTCCCGCTTTGGGAATAGCACAGCTTCTTCGCTGCTCCAATCAAACCAGGATGAATCTCTTGTAAGAAGCTTGATTTGGATACATAAAGTGGTGGAGAATCACCAGGAAGTTGAATAAATCTCATAGAGTTGGCATGAAGAAGTTATCCCACTTTCAAATCGTGATTCCAGCTTCCCAGCTTTGGGAATAGCACAACTTCTTCGCCGCTCCAATCAAACCAGGATGAATCACTTTGTGAAAAGCTTGATTTGGATACATAAAGTGGTGGAGAATCACCAGGAACTTGAATAAATCTCATAGGAGTTGGCATGAAGAAGTTATCCCACTTTCAAATCAGTGATTCCAGCTTCCCAGCTTTGGGAATAAAGACAGCTTCTTCGCTGCTCCAATCAAACCAGGATGAATCACTTTGTGAAAAGCTTGATTTGGATACATAAAGTGGTGGAGAATCACCAGGAAGTTGAATAAATCTCATAGGAGTTGCATGAAGAAGTTATCCCACTTTCAAATCGTGATTCCAGCCTCAGCTTTGGGAATAGCACAGCTTCTTCGCTGCTCCAATCAAACCAGGATGAATCACTTTGTAAGAAGCTTGATTTGGATACATAAAGTGGTGGAGAATCACCAGGAAGTTGAATAAATCTCATAGGAGTTGGCATGAAAAGTTATCCCACTTTCAAATCAGTGATTCCAGCTTCCCAGCTTGGGAATAGCACAGCTTCTTCGCCGCTCCAATCAAACCAGGATGAATCACTTTGTAAGAAGCTTGATTTGGATACATAAAGTTGTGGAGAATCACCAGGAAGTTGAATAAATCTCATAGAGTTGGCATGAAGAAGTTATCCCACTTTCAAATCTGTGATTCCAGCTTCCCAGCTTGGGAATAAAGACAGCTTCTTCGCTGCTCCAATCAAACCAGGATGAATCACTTTGTAAAACGCTTGATTTGGATACATAAAGTTGTGGAGAATCACCAGGAAGTTGAATAAATCTCATAGGAGTTGGCAAGAAGAAGTTATCCCACTTTCAAATCAGTGATTCCAGCTTCCAGCTTGGGAATAGCACAGCTTCTTCGCCGCTCCAATCAAACAAGGATGAATCACTTTGTGAGAAGCTTGATTTGGATACATAAAGTGGTGGAGAATCACCAGGAAGTTGAATAAATTCATAGGAGTTGGCATGAAGAAATTATCCCACTTTCAAATCTGTGATTCCAGCTTCCGCTTTGGGAATAGCACAGCTTCTTCGCCGCTCCAATCAAACCAGGATGAATCTCTTTGTAAGAAGCTTGATTGGATACATAAAGTGCTGGAGAATCACCAGGAAGTTGAATAAATCATAGGAGTTGGCATGAAGAAGTTATCCCACTTTCAAATAACGTGATTCCAGCTTGGGAATAGCACAGCTTCTTCACTGCTCCAATCAAACCAGAATGAATCACTTTGTAAGAAGTTTGATTTGATACATAAAGGTGGAGAATCACCAGGAAGTTGAATAAATCTCATAGAGTTGGCAAGAAGAAGTTATCTTACTTTTGTTGAGATGAGGGATATGAGGGATACATTGATAGAGGAAGAGTATTGGGCAGTTAGTAACTTTGATTTACCACAGTAACTTTAGTTTTACCGTGGTAACTACAAACATTGGGAAGTTACCTTTCACCCATTTGGAGAGTGGATCACTTAAGGAGAGTTTGGATAAGGAAGGAGCAACCGATAAGGTTCGTCATAGCTGGAAAGAAAACACCTTTACAGCCTGTCCAAGCATGTGAGAACAACTTATCAAGCTGCTTTTGGATGGCTCTCCTGACCCACACGCTTGATCCTCTGACCGATTTCAATTCATCATGTATTACTCATATAAAGCCTTGTAAACTGATTGATAATAATTAATGGAGCTTGGTCTCTCTGTAATCTCTATTCTCTAAATTCTACTCTAATTGGTGTAGCCCCCGATAGACTGTAACTCCCTCGATCTCTCAGTGGGTAAATGTTGATAATCCTTGCAAACAGAGAATCAAAGACTCGATCTGTATCAAGGCGCAGGGGTAGATGATGATGATGATGACAATTTGCCAAAGAGCTATGGATTGCTCGTAAGCTGTTTTGTTACCAAAAGACACAAGATCACCTTGTATTGTCTAAGAGAGATTCACAAAGAATTCCTTCCTTTAAGTGAGATCAATGTTCCTTAAGCTGAACAGAGAAAGCAAGAGATAAAGCAAGCAAAGCCGCTGGAAAATTCTAGATTCAAAATCAGAAAGCAAAGTCAGCTTCCTCATGTCTTAAAGAAATCGACAGAAAACTCCCTGGTAAAACCAAGATGGTTTAATTCTAATTTAATTTAATTTAATCCTAAACCCATCTAAATTGGTTTATTTAAAATCCTAATTGTCTTTGGTTTACATTAAATGAAAGCCCAATAACCAAAGCCCTTACAGTAATTAAATTAAACCAACAAGCCGTTCTTCTTGGTTTATGATGGGCCAACGACTTGAACTTGATTTGGAGTGTTCTTAATGAGCTTTAGATCCTCCACGTCCCGTTAGGCCAGCTAGAAAGCAAGTGGATCAAGATTTGGCTGCAACTCTCTTTTGGACCTAAAAGCCTTATTTCGCCTAGATCCAAATATAGCCCAACCCAGAAACTTCCCGACATGTTTTCCTTGTTCTCCATACATATTTGGACGAGGTGAATGGTCTCCATAGCTCCTGTTAAGCCCAGTTGGTTGAATCCTCTTGTTCAAGTCAAGCCAAGCATCAACAGCTTCTTCTTTCTCTCATCCAACCTCATAGATCATGCCAATAAGAGTATGATACTGTCCATTAAACTGCACCATGATCAGTGGTATAGCTGACCCATACATTGGCTTCAATCCATTGATTCCAATCCTGATCAGGATCACACCATCCCTCTTCCTTAAAAGGATTCATTCCTCAAATCCAAGTCAGAGGATGATGTAACCTGATAATTTAAACCAAAGTTCCTTGATGGCCATGATATATCATCACCCTCTAGTCTCCAGATGAAACACAAAGCTCTGCAGTCCTTCTTCATGTCTCAGCAACATCTTGAACTTTTCTCACCGTATGACTTCTAAGGCAGATGATTTCTCCACTTTGTCAGTTTGCTGTTGAATGCTTTCCAGGATGATCGTATCGTCCTTTTCTCATGAACATGAGACCATGTACCTCAGTTTAACATCCTTCTGGTCAGGTGGTCGTGTGGTTTGTCCCCATACTCATTCTCGCTTTGGCATCTTTTTAACCACAGCAAGTTTCTGCTTTGTTGATCTCAGCTGGTTCTGACAGTTATGGGCCTGATCAAGGCGTTACCTCCTGTTTCTCCTCTATTTTGCTGCAGATACTCAAGATCGCCACCATTCTCTCTCTTCAAAAAAGATTTGACCTCAAATCTTGTTTTTCAGAGGAAGAAACCTGCACATCGCTTGTATGAAATTGTTTTCTCGCACCAGATTGTTGCTACTTATACTAACACTGAAGCTTCCTCCTGGTTCAAAACAAAGTGTTGCAGACCCTTGCCAGATGCTCCACAAGATTGAACTGAATACATACAAAAGGTTGATCAGTAAATCACAAGAAAAAGATCTAATGAATCCACCTTGTTCAATCAAAGTCTCAAGTAACTCTTTATGAACTACAAGTTTCATCAAGTTCTTCTTCTCTTTAACCTTGTTTTGTCGTGAATAAGACCACACAAAGCCCTGGCACGCGTTCTCTAGCTGTAGTTGAATGGCTGAATGTTCTCCTGAAAGGAATGGCCAATGCTGGTTCAATCTCTGGTATCTTCACAGCCGGTTTTGCTGCAATCTTTTCTTTTCTCCTCAACTCCGTGCCTTCGATAACAAGTTAGCTCATCATCTCCTGATGCTGGACGTGGACTGGCCTCTGTTGTGGTTTTTTTAGTCACAGCAGGAGTGATTCAGCTATCATGTTCCTTAGGTTTTCTTTTGAACTGTGTGCTCGCGATATTGTCAAGATAATCAAGATGTGTTTGTGCGAGCCGCGCTTTCAAGCCCTCAATGATCATAGCAGTTCTGTGGCTCTTCTCTGATAACCTAACACGCTTGAGATGATCTAGATTGATTGGCAACCGCTCCAGATCAGTTTGACCATACCTCTTGCTACAAACCTTTTCTTCATGACAGACTTCATCTCACCAAGAAGAAATTCAACTTCCACGCAGCTTTCCTTGTTAGAATCTGATACCACCAGTCAAACGATACCCTCTTAAACCAGTAGTTGCTAGATGTAACTTCTTCTCCTCAGTGTGGTTGTGGAAGTTAAAAGGAAATCACATCCTTTTCCCCATTCTCGATATGTGTCCGGATCAAACTTCCATGTAACGTTGGAATTTTGATCTCTTTTTCCTCGCAACAGCCTTGCTGGTTGTTCAGCCTTCACATGTTTTCTATAAGAATACATAGAAGATTGCTGGATATATGATGAAACACGCGGGTCTTGGTTAAGATAATCAAAACCTAAACCTTCAAGAGGCTCGATACCACTTGGTAGCCTCGATAGGACTCAGAATCTCCCCGGATCTTTGTAGGTGGGTAAATGATAATCCTTGCAAACAGAGAATCAAAGACTCGATCTGTATCAATGCAGGGTAGATGATAGATGATGATGATGGACTTTGCTAAAGAGCTATGGATTGCTCGAAGTTGCTTTGCTACTCAAAGACACAAGATCACCTTGTATTGTCTAAGATGAGATTCACAAAGAATTCCTTCCTTTATGAGATCAATGTTCCTTAAGCTGAACAGAGAAAGCAAGAGATAAAGCAAGCAAAGCTGCTGGAAAATTCTTAGATTCAAAAACCGAAAGCAAAGCTGCCTCCCTCATGTCTTAAAGAAATCGACAGAAAACCTCTAAGTAAACCAAGATGGAATTCTTAATTCTAATTTAATTTAATCCTAAACCCACGAAATTGGTTTATTTAAAATCCTAATTGTCTTTGGTTTAAATTAAATGAAAGCCCAATAACCAAAGCCCTTACAAAGTAATTAAATTAAACCAACAAGCTGGTTCTTCTTTGGTTTATGATGGGCCACCTACTGAACTTGATTTGGAGTGTCTCTAATGAGCTTAGATCCTCCAGGGCCAGCTAGAAAGCAAGTGGATCAAGATTCTGGCTGCAACTTTTTGGACCTAAAAGCCTTATTTCGCCTAGATCCAAATATAGCCCAACCCAGAACTTCCTGACATGTTTTCCTTGTTCTCCATACATATTTGGATCGAGGTGAATGGTCTCCATAGCTCCTGCTGGCTCAGTTATTGAATCCTCTTGTTCAAGTCGCTTCAAAAGCATCACAGCTTCTTCTTTTCTCTATCCGTAACCTCATAGATCATGCCAATAAGAGTATGATACTGTCCATTAAACTGCACCATGATCAGTGGTATAGCTGACCCATACATTGGCTTCAATCCATTGATTCCAATCCTGATCAGGATCACACCACTAATCTTCTCTCGACATTATTAAACACACTCTTAAAACACAAAAGTGTTTATGGTATCAGTTTTTCCAGGTTGCTCAAAAGGGGATGAGGTGGATTTATTCTCAAGAAATCTGTGTTCTTTCTGAGTGTTCTTGGAGTGTTCTTGAGTGTTCTTGGTGTTCTTGAGTTCTGATCTTTATTATCTGAGTGGTGTGAGATATTCTGATGGATTCAAACTATCTCAACATGGAAATGAAGCACGATCTAGTAGTACAACCATGGACCTCAAGAAGAGAGGGATGACATTGGTCAAGATGGGCAAAGAGAGCTTTGGAAAGCTGTGGGTTATGGTGTGGTCATGTAAAGGGGAAGCCTTTAGTGGAAATTACACGTAAGAAAGGTCCAAACTTGTAGGTCAGTGGAGACAAGAGTGATCCGTGGTTGAGACAAGGAAAGGATGAGTTGTATCAGCTTGTGGGAAGGCTGAGGGAAGGATGGATGGAGCTGATATGCTGAGACCAAGCACAGCTGACGAGAGTTATTAAAGAAAGAAGGAAACAAGGTGCTTTAGCTTCAAGGAGATATGGTTCTTACTCTTCGCCGCAGAGTTGTGGAAGAGAACAAGAGATCAAACCTGTGGAAAGGTGGTACAAGCTGTAAGAAGGGAAGGCTGAGAAAGCCATCTAGAGTGTGGCTTAAGATGGGAAAGGCTTGAAGAAGAACATGGAGTCTCCGGTTATCTAAGGATAAGATGAGCTTCAAGATGATCAGGAGGTGGCTCAAAGTGGTAAGAGGAGAGTGTTCTTACTCTGCCTATATGAGTAACTCAGTGGAGGATAGTATGGTTATGAAGGAGCAGGAGATCAAAGGAGCAGATGACCCTATCACAAAGAAAGAATGGGATGGGTTTGTCACATGTGTATGCTTTGGCTACGCACCGAGACAAGGTGCTCCTGCCCAGCATCCACATCCAAACCCATTATCATTGATTCTGGAGCAACACATCATATGATCAGTGATAGAAGTTCGATAAGGAAGCAAGGCTGCAACAGGGAGTGTCATGATAGCTAATGGTGCTAGGATCCCAATAGAAGGAGGGAAACCTCGCTGTTTGAGAAGAACTCACCTGCATTCTATTTTGCCTCAATTCACCTCAAATCTGATATCGTTGAAGAAGGCCACGCTTGATCTTGATTGTCAAGCAGTATTCAGGCCAAATGAGGCTGAAGTTTCAAGACTTGAAGACTGGGAGAGTTATTGGTAGAGGGACAGCAGGAATCAGTTATATCATCTCCAAACAGCTAAGAACTCTAATCCTATCGATTCTATATGCTCGAAAGTAAGACTCAAGTTGATAGTGTGACAAGATACCTGCATGCTAGGATTGGGGATTCTCATGCCTCGCAATTGAATTGATTAAACCTAATATGTCATTCAATCACTTGAATGTGAAGCTTGCATCTTAGGGAAGCATTGTAGAACCGTTTTTCTCCTACATCATAGACCATATATGCAAATTGCTTTGATCTGTCATTCCGATGTGTGGACAGCCCCTTGTATGTCTGTAGAGAAACCAGGAAGTACTTTGTGACATTCATGATGAGAAGTCTAAGCATACATGGATCACATTGCTGCCATCTAAGGATAGAGTGTTTGAAGCCTTTGTCAACTTCCAAGCATATGTAACTAACCATTACAATGCTATCGGAAGGTACTACTCCGATAATGGAGGAGAATACACCAGTCATGCCTTCAAGAATCATTTGGCTAAACATGATAGTGCATCAGACCAGTTGTCCCTTACACCACAGCAGAATGGGGTAGCTGAGAGGAAGAATAGCATCTGATGGAGGTGGCTAGATCCATGATGTATCATGCTGTGTTCCAAAGAGGTTTCGGTGATGCTGTTCAGACTGCATGCTGCTATCTTATCAATCGGATTCCAAATAAGGTATTGAAGAATCTGTCTTTGAAGTGCTGAACAAGCCACAGAATTCCTGCGTCTTGGATGTCTATGTTATGTCCGGGTTCCGTGAGAACAGAGAACAAGTCAGAGGCAAAAGCAACAAAGCAATGCTCATCAAGAATCCGCCAAGGGTACAAGTGCTATGGGATCCAGCAACCAGGAGAGTGTTGGTGTCTAGAGATGTTAAGTTCATAGAGACCAAGGGTATTATGAAGAAAAGAATGGGAAGACTTGGAAGATCCGGCTCAAGAACCAAGAAACATGGCAGAATCGGAGGAACATATCAAATGGGGTACATGTCCCGTGATAAGGAGAACCTGAAAGAACAACTCCCTGATCATGAGGGGAATCAGAAATCAGTGCAAGAGCAGCACCAGGGGATTCAGCACACAAGGACTGGCAGTGACACAAAGAATTCTTCAGCCCAAGGTGGGATGAGCAAGGAGAGGTTCATGATCAAGAGGAGGTGAGGAGGCAAATGGTTCAAGCAGAGGTTCGAGGAACAGGTTCAAATTAAGGAGGAGCACACGATAAGCCTAATGGGAACACGCAGAGTGTACTACAATGCCCAGCTGCGGAGCATCTTCAGCTGTGTTCCTTGCGTAATATCCGTAATACGGTGTTTATGTGTAACTTGATGAGAATGAGATACCAAGATCTATGAAGAAGCTACGGCACAAGGTTTGGAGATCTCAGGAGATGAAAGGGATGCAATGATCGAATGATTGCATGAGAGTGAGTTACCAAAGGGAAGAAGGCAGCAGCAGATGAATTCACCATCGCATCTTTGCAAATGGGGAGATAGATAGCCAGACAGGCTGGCTGCAAGAGATTTACAATGCATTCTATGGGGAAGATTACATTGACACTTTTGCACCAAAGGCCGCTTCAACACAACCGTGTTATCCATCACAAACTTCGGGGAGTGGCGGTGGATGTGAAGAATGTTTCTTTAAGGTGAACTGAAGATGAAGCATACATGCATCCACCTCCGGTCTTGAGCATCTAGCAGCCAGGGAATGTTTTGAGATTAGAAGGCAATATATGGGTTGAAACAGTCACCTAGAGCTTGGCACAGAAGCCGAGTACAACACCGATGGGAGAGGCTTTAGGAAGTTCCGAACTAGATCACACTCTCTTCACCTTGACAGACCTTCTGGGAGCACAGATTCTAGTGTATGTGGATGATTTGATTATCACAGGAAGTGATAAGGCAGGGATTCAAGCTACTAAGGAGAGCCAAATCTGTGTTTCGACATCAAGGATTTGGGAGAGATGAAGTATTTTCTAGGCATTGAGATATGCAGATCAAAGGAGGGTTTGTTTATGTCTCAAAGGAAGTATACTATGGATATGTTGAAGGAGACTGATGTGCTTGGAGGAAAGATAGCCATAACCTCGAGGAGGGATAAGGAGGTTCATGCGAGGGGGAGCTCGGCTATAAGCTTGTTCGAGGATCCTAAGCTATACAGGAAGATGGCTGCAAGTTGATCCATTCATCACTAACGCCAGATATATGTTTTGCTGTGAACCAAGTGAGTCAACATATGGGCCAAAGGTACATCACCTGGAAGATGGTTGATAGATACTGAGGTATTCGAGTGGCACCTGGTCAAGGAGTTTGATGGGATGCAAATGGGCACGAAGCATGGCCACGTGATTGATCAGCAGAGATGAGAGGGATGGAGATCAACTTACTGTACATTCATTGAGGGAACCTGGTTACTTAAGAGTAGAAGCGTAATAGTCATCTCGCTCGTGCCGAGGCTGAATATGGGCTGGCGTTGAAGCCGACAAACGAGTCGTGGATCAAGGGTATCTCAAGCATCTGAGATCGGAGCAGTAATTCTATGAATGCACTCGTGACAATCAAGCAGTATCCATATTGCTTCTAACCTCAGCCTTTTCATGAGAGAACTACATGTACAATGGCAGCCATGATTATCTTAGGAGTGATTCTGCCATGTTATACAAGGATGAGGATCAACTGGTTTGTTTACTAAGGCAGCGTAGATTAAAGACAATGGAGTCCATACTTTCTGTGCTTGGGCTCATTGATCTTACTCCCAAGGAAATTTTATACACTTTCCAGGTGATGAATAAATATCAAGAGATGATTAGTGATTTGAGATTTAAGAGAGACTAAGAGAATAAAGAACAAGAGAGAATACTCAAAACTCCATTAATTGATTCGATGAGAGATTACAAGCTATAAAGAGATTACAATCATGTCTAGGTTCAGTGATTAATTCCACCTATAAGCATGTGAAGTCAATAGAAATACTAGTTGAGATGCCACATGCTGGACAGGTCTGTCACTACTGTAAAGATGCTTATCCTTTCTAAAGAGAAACCTTATCCCTACCCTCCCTTGACGAAGTTTCAACTCCCTTCACCAAGTTACCTTCATCACTTCCGTAACTTCCTGAAGTGTTACTTGTGGTTAAAATGTTACCACGTAGAAAACTCTAAAGTTACCGCCTCAGCCTCAACACTCTATCAACCTCGCTTCATTCTTCACTTTGGTCTTCTTCTTCAACACTGCTTGACCATGTGGAACAAGTCAAGCTTGAAACCATGAAGACCTCCCTCATTAAAACCCTCACCAAAGAAAACCCATTGGGATAAAACTTTGATGAGGGAAAAGAGTGGAGACTCCATGGTTGGGGCTCAGCTCCGGGAGTAAGATCGATGAGTCCAAGCCTGATAGTATGGACTCCATTGTCTTCAATCTCGCTGCTGGTAAACACATCTGCAAGCTGATCTTCACTCCTTGTATAACATGGCAGAATCACTCCTAAGATAACCATCTGCCTCACCTTATGACAATCCACCTCTATGTGTTCTTTGTTCTTCATGAAACACTGAGTTGGAGGCAATGTGGATAGCTGCTTGATTATCACAATGCATAGTCATAGGAGTACTCTGCTCAATCTCTAGATGCTTCAAGATCCCTGATCCACACCACAATTCGCTTGTCAGCTTCAACATGGCTCTATACTCAGCCAAAGACTTCAACAAGAGATAACCTGCTTACTCTTCCAAGTAACCAAGTTCTCCAATGAATGTACAATATCCAGTAGCTGATCTCCTGTCCACTCTATCTCCTGCCCAATCAGCATCACAATACCCAACCACTTCTGTATCGCCATTGCAACCCATCCAAACTCCTTGACCAGGCTACCTAAATACCTCAGATCCTATCAACCATCTTCCAATGATGTACCTGCATTTCGTGATATGCTGACTCACTTGTTCACTGCAAAACATATATCTGGTCAGTGTGGATGGTCAAGTAGATCAACTTGCCAACCATCTTCCTTTTTATAGCTAGATCCTCAAACAACTGCTTCTTCAACCTCCCCTCACGCAAGACCTTATACCCTCCTCAAGAGGGTGTCTTTGTACCTTCTCCCAGCTCAGCATATCCATTGTACTTCTCTGAGACATAAACAAACCCTCCTTGATCTGCATATCTCAATCCCCAAGAAATATCTTCATCTCTCCCAAGTCTTTGATGTCAAACACAGACTGAGGAACTCTTTAGTGGCTTTTAATCCCAGCCTTATCACTCCCTCCTGATAATCAAATCATCCACATATACCAGTATCACAATGATCCCTGATGGAGTAACCAACGAAGAGTGTATGATCCAGTTCAGACTTCCTGAATCCTCTGCCATTCAGGTTGTACTCAGCTTCCTGCATCAAGCTCTGGAGACTGCTTCAGCCCATGATTGCCTTCTTCAATCTCAAAACATTTCCTGGTTTTACTTAGATGCTCAAGACCAGGAGGAGGAAGCATGTATACCTCATCTTCTAGCTCACCTTGTAAGAAAGCATTCTTCACATCCATCTGCCACAAATCCCACTAAGTTTGTTGTGGACAACACAACTGAACTGTATGTAGCTTAAGCTGTGCAAAGGTATCAATGTAATCCTTCCATAGGTCTGTAAATCCTCTTGCAACCAATCTGGTCTTCTTCCTATCAATCTGTCCATTTGCTAGATACTTGATTGTGAAGATCCATCTACTAGATACAGCCCTCTTTCCCTTAGGGCAGCTCACTCTCATACCATGTATCATTTTTGATCATAGCACCTCGCCTCAGCTCCCACTGATTCTTTCCCATTCCTTGTCTAACATAGCTTCTTCATAAGTCCGTACATAACTCTCATCCAGACTAATCATAAAGGCATGATGCTCCTCTGAAACTCAGCAAAGGAACACACAGCTTGAGAAGGATGCTCCACAGCTCTGGGCATTAGTACACTCTGTTTACCCTGGAAGGATCCTCTTATCCTTTTGTCCTCGCAGGTCTCAACGTATTCTTCAGCCTGAATATTATCTTGTGTTTTTCTCCTAAGCCAGTAGGTTCTCCTGCTCATTTCCATCTGACTGATCCTCACTCTCCTGCACTGTGGACGAACAACATTCTACCATGTGTCTCCTCATGATCATGCTGTCCTCAATCCTCTTGGTTTTGCTCCTGCTCTTCTGATTCAGATCCATCCCTCTCTCATGATCAAGAGGGGTTTCTCCAGCTTCTCCAGCTTGGTTGAATTCTCCTTCCTGGTTTCTGATCTTGGGATAATCCTATCCCTAGCTTTCTCCAACAACACTCTGTCTTGTTCTTCTCTCTGAGCTCGACAGATCCTCTAGGTCTTCCCATTTCTTTTCTCCTCATAATATCCTTAGACTCCACAAATCACATCTCTGGATACCAAACCCTCCTGGTTATTGGATCATAACATTTGTATTCTTTCTCGAAAGTGATTGAGTACCCAATGAACATAGCTTTTTTAAGATTTCGCTTTAGCTAGCTTGTTCCTCTCTCCGGAACCATCACATAACATAAACACCCAAAGACTCTCAAATGATCAAGGTGTGGTTTAGTCTTGTTCAATACCTCAAAGGGAGACAGATTCTTTAGGATTGGTCGGAACTCGGTTGATGAGATAAGCATGCAGCCTGAACAGCATCCCCCAAAACCTTTGGAACATTTGCATGAAACATCATTGACCTTGCTACCTCCATCAAGTGCCTTATTCTTTTCTCTCAGCCACCCCATTCTGTGGTGTGTAAGGACAGCTCTGTTTGCAGCACAATCCCATGCTTTGCTAGATAACTCTTGAAAGCATTGCTAGTGTATTCTCCTCCATTATTATCAGATCTTAGCACCTTTAGCATTGTATTGATTAGTTACATGCTTTGGAAGTTCATAAAGGTTTCTAGGACTCTATCTTAGAGGGAATCGTGACCTGTATACTTTGATTTCTCATCAATAAAAGTTACAAAGTACCTTGGCTATCCCTGACTTAACGGAGATGTCCAACCACATCTGAGGAATCCAGATCAAAATGCTCATATATAGTCTCTCTCATCTGGAAAGACAGTCCCAATGCTCTAATATGCATGCTTCACACCCAAGTGATTAAATGACATATTAGTGCATGATTTAACCTTAATCGCACAGCATGAGATGTCCTAATCTAGCATGCTATACTATCACACCTATCAGCAGACTACTCAGCAAGTACACATAGAAAGTTAATGGGATTAAGAGTCTTAGTTGTTTGGAGATGATAGTACAGGATGCTTGCTATCCCTCTGCTTTCCAATAACTTTCTAGCCTCAAATCTTGAAACTCAACTTCATTTGGCCTGAATACTACTCTTGACAATCCAGACCTCAATTGTGCCTTCTTAACAGATATCAGATTTGAAGTGAACTGAGGCAGATATACATGTTGAGCTTTCTCAAACAGCTTGAGGTTTCCCATTCTCTACTGGGATCTGAGCCATTAGCCATGGTAACACACCCTCATTGCAGTCCTCGACATCACTTATCAGACTCCTCATCACTGATCATCATACGGATGTGTTGTTCCAGAATCAATTTCATGTATAGTGGCTGTGTAGGAATCATTGTTTCACTTGCAGTTAGAGCACCCTTGCTTCTTATGAACTACGGATTAGTGATCTCGGTTTTGATTGATCCTCTTGCATCTCTTTTACCGGAGACGCCTTTCAATTGATTTCTCCAGGATGTGAATAACTATCTGGCGGATATCTTGATTTTCTAAGATTTCCACGACCCCTGTCGTACTTTGGTTTTGACTTGCTAATTCTCCATGTTCTTTAATCCACTTTGCTTAATCCTTCCGTCATACAGCGACTCTTCCTTTTCTGATTTCCCCTGTTCATCTCCCACATCGTGTATTTAATAAGCTCACATACTCCTTCCATAAGCAGCCAAAGCTCATCTTGCTTCCCTCCTTTCAACAGCATCTCGGATTTGATGTGTGTGCTTCCACCACATTCTAACCGCACTTATATACTTCTCTCAGCCTCTCCCACAAGCTGCTGATAACACTCATCCCTTCCCTCTCAAGCACTGGATCATCCTTTGTCCTCAACGACCTTTACAGGCTTCGACTTGCCTTAAAGTTGCTTCAATCTCACTTTGTAGTGTCTCCTTGAACAACTTCATTTCCCAGATTCAGACCTCTTGTCTGACCTTTTCAGCTATTTCCAAAGTGCCCTTTCCATGATGCTCCATAACCCACAGCTTCCAAAGCCCCTTTATCCATCTCAGAACACACTCCATCCATTTCTTCTTCACTCAAAGAGCATTTCAAACCTGTATATTCCTGTCAACAGGTTGTTTGAATTCATAACCCTCCTGCAGTCACCCAGAACCTAAGAACAGCTCAAGAACAGCTCAGAACAGCAAGAATACACAACAGATGCAAATCACCACTCCTTAACAACCGTCTGATACCATATACACTTTTGTGTATGTAGAGTGATGAATAAATATCAAGAGATGATTAGTGTAGATTTGGAGATTTAAGAGAGACTAAGAGAATAAAGAACAAGAGAAATACTAAAACTCCATTAATTGATTCAGATGAGAGATTACAAGCTATAAAAGAGATTACAATCATGTCTAGGTTCAGTGTATTCAATCTAGACCTATAAGCATGCAAGTCAATAAATACTTGCAACAGATGCTCACATGCCGACGCTGTCACTGGTCAGAAAGATGCTTATCCTTTCTAGCCAAGAGAAACCTTATCCCTACCCTCCTTGGACGAGTTTCAACTCCCTTCACCAAGTTACCTTCTCATCACTTCAGGTAACTTCCCAAGTAGTTACTGTGGTTAAAATAAAGTTACCACAGTAAAACTCTAAAGTTACCACTCTCAGCCCTAACATACTATTGAACCTCAAAGCTTCATCTCTTCATTTTTGGTCTTCTTCTCAACAGAGCTGATCCCCTACCCATGGAGTCTCCACTTTTTTCCTCATCAAGGTTTTATCCCAATGGGTTTTCTTCTGAGGTTTTTAATGAGGGAGATCTTCATAGAGTTTCCAAGCTCAACTTGTTCTACATGGTCAACTGAGGGGAGTGTTGAGATGAGTGATAAGCGAGGACATTGATAGAGGAAGAGTATCAGCAGTTAGTAACTTTGGGGATTTACCACGAACTTTAGTTTTATCAGTGGGTAATCTGCTTAAACATTGGGAAGTTACCTTTCACCCATTTGGAGAGTGGATCACGCCTAAGGAGAGTTTGGATAAGGAAGGAGCAGTCTGATAAGGTCTGTCATACTGGAAAGAAAACACCTTACAGCCTGTCCAAGCATGGCAACACCCATTGGCTGTTTTGGATGGCTCTCCTGACTCCACACGTTCTGGATCCCCTGACCCTATGATTCGAATTGTATCATGTATTACCTCATATAAAGCCTTGTAAACCTGATTGATAATAATTAATGGAGTTTTGAGGTTGAGATGAAGAGTGTCGGTGAAGAATGGAGATGAGGGTCGAAAGTGAATGAAGAAGAGGAGGATAGGAAGGTTTGGGAGCTTTAGATCAGCCTGTCCGCACAAGGCCATACATGGTGACATGACAGGACAGGCCGCATAAGATAGGATCGACCAAAGCTCAACCAAACCTCACCATGTTATCCAAGCTACTTAAGTAAAGAGGAGAAGCTACCCTGGCCTTTGGTGAGTGGATCAGACCGCTGGAAAGGATAAGGGAGAGTCTGGACAGGCTGGCACAGCTGGACACGGAAAAGCAAAAGGTCGAGCCAGCTAATGAAGGCTCACACGCCGCTGCTCACCTCATGGACAAGTTTGAAATGGTCATTGACTCCACATGCTTACCTTATCCTCTTGCTTTAAACCCTAGTCTCTTTCTCTCTTATAGTTGAAAACACTCTCATTAATACAATCAAGCAAGTTTTGAGTCTTTCTTAGTTTTAATCTCAATGGTTCCATATTGTGACTCATAATCTCATTTCATACTCTCTAATCTTCTAAATCCATTCTAGTCTTTCCTAAACACTCAGATTACTTAAACATTACTAAAAATCTCATGGTATCGTGAGCCAGGTTAGTGAAAACCTGAGTTCGTGTTAGCTCTTCGAGATTCAAGATTGAAGCTTTAAAGAGTTTGGTTGGTGTTCTTGTGTTCGGAAGTTCGGTATTGTCCGGAAGTTCAAAGACTAGTTCTTAGTGTGTTGCTGAAGCTGTGAGGTTGAAGACCAGGCAGTGAGTGTTCTTACAAGTCTTTAACCCAAGATTCAGCTTTGTGAAGTCTAGAGAAGTCATCGCTCATCAAGTGGTGAACATGAACATGAAGGTATGGCTTTTCAAGGGAACCAATCCTTGGTGTGGTCTCTGATGGTGAGAACCACAAAGCAAAGGGCTTGAAGCACATCACGCCAGGAAGCTCCAAAGCTCATCACCCAAGGAGAAACTGAAGGAGAAGCCGCAAGAGCCGGTAGCAAGTGATGGCTGGGTTGGCGCTTCACTTCCGGAGCCGGCCGATTCTGTGATGCATAGCCATCGTGAATCAGCTAAAGAGCTGTGGGATACGCGAAGAAGGTGTATGGGAATACATCAAACCTAAGCCCGGTGTTTGAAGTGAAGCAGGCTATAAACAAACTTGGTACAAGAGGATATGGAGTTCACCAAGCATCTAGGGAGGTTCAGAACACTTGGTCCGAGCTGGAGATGTTGAGGCCAAGTACCATGTGATGCAGATGAGCTCAACAAAAGAAGAGAGCAAGATAAGGTCTTTGGGCTTCCTCACCATGAATGTGGCTTACAATGGTCTTATCCAACACTTGCTTAGAGGACACACTACCTGATCTTGAAGAAGTGTGCTATAAGGATTCAGAAGGAACAAGGCTCTATTGGGTTGTTCGAAAAAAGGAGAGCTATCTCGTGAATCAAGCAACCAAGAGGAGGGAGGAGAAGCTCCACAAGCACAATAAGGCCAAGCGATGGGATGATGAGAGGAGGTTCAATGGGAACTGTGATCACTCGCAAGAAGCATGGCCACAAGAAGAGCTAATGCTGGATACTCCATCCCCATCTCAAGCAAAGTTTATGAAGGACGAGAGGCAAGGGCTAATGTCTCGTGATGGAGCAAGCGCAAGGGAGCAGGTACTAGCAAAGGGAAGGAGATAGATGGCGCGGAAGTGTGATGGGAGGTCTCAGAGCCTACACTGAGCCCCAAGCAACCGTGGGAACTATGATCAAGAGTATCTTAAGGAACCACCTGATGCTCTCATTAAGCTCTTCAAGGAGCATGGTAACATTTTTGGGTATTCCTTGGGGCTGTGGCTATAGGGAATGATGAGAATCCAACTAGAATTGATAGATGCATGAAAGTGTGATAGAGATAATCAACCAATCTAGAACGCTAGTCTTGCTAGGAATGATCATGCATTCAAACCATCTAGTATCCTTGCTCATATTGCTAGTTCACATGCCATTAAGCCTTTAGTAGTTGATTCTGGTGCATCTCATCATATGATAAGTGACACTAGTTTGATTAAAACATTGTACCAATGAATGGAAATGTGATGATAGCTAATGGAGATAAGATACCTATTAGGAGAATAGGAAGTCTTAAACTGCTTGATAAGGAAACTAAAGCTTTTATATGCCCGAATTTACTTCAAACTTGTTATCCGTTAAGAAATGTGCTACTGATTTGCAATGTAATGTCATATTCAGTCCTAATGATGTGAAGTTTCAGGATATTAAAAAAGCAAAATGATTGGAGGGAGTGACTAAAGGAGAATTGTATTTACTTGAAGATCTTGCTCCTGTTTCTAGTTATAGCTGCTCGCTTAATGCCTGCTTCCGGTTCTAGTTTAAGTAAAAATGCATTGTGGCATGCTAGATTAGACACCCTCATAATAAGGCTTAAAACTGATGTTGCCAGGTGTTTCCTTTGAGAATAATGATTGTGAAGCTTGTATTTTAGGCAAGCATTGTAAGACTTTCTTTACTAAATCTACACGGTTTATGAGAAGTGTTTTGATTTGATTCATTCTGATGTTTGGACTGCTCCTTGCTTATCTAGAGACAATCAAAAGTATTATGTAACCTTCATTGATGAAAATCCAAATACACCTGGTTAACCTTAATTCCAACCAAAGATAGGGTACTTGATGCATTTAAGAACTTTCAATCATATGTGACTAACCATTATAATGCCAAGATAAAGATTTTCAGGTCAGATAATGGAGGAGAGTACACGGACAAGCATTCAAGCTTCACCTATCTCAGCATGGAATCCTACATCAGACAAGTTGTCCCTATACTCCACAACAGAATCGTGGTTGAGAGAAAGAATAGGCATCCGATGGAAGTGGCCAGGTCCATGATGTTTCAAACCAATGTACCCAAGAGGTCTTGGAGTGATGCAGTCACTACAGCTTGTTATCTCATCAACACCAACTCTGATCCTGCAAGGGTTATCACCATTTGAGGTATTGAACCGATACAAGCCCTCATTGGAACATATGAAGATCTTTGGTGTTTGTGTTTTGTGATGGTACCGGAGAATTAAGAAACAAGCTTGAAGCTAGGAGCTCCAAGGCAATGTTTGTTGATACTCATCAAGTCGAAGGATACAGTGCTATGATCCTAACACAAGGAGAGTGTTAGTATCTGTGAGAAGTGAAGTTTGTGGAAGAAAAGGATATTATGAGGAGCAGATTCAAGAAGATTTGAAAGATCTCACTTCAGATGAGCTGCAACCTTGAGGATAATACTAGAAGGACTTGGAATCAATATGGATCAAGAATAGCAAGAAGTAAGAGGCACTACACCATACCAATCATCAGACGCCCAATCTTGAACATGAGGGGGGAATGGAACAGAAACTCAAACTCAAAGTCATGAAGAGAGTTCTGGTTCTCATGATCAAGCTGTGGAGTCAAATGATCAACAAGAAGGAGCTGTGCAAGTCAGCTAAGGATGAAGGAGCTGAAGCAAGTCAGCTAAGAGAAGAAAGTACACAAGAAGGTGTACATCACATGGAGTTACCGCACAAGAAGGGCCAGTGTTGAGAAGAAGTACAAGGCTGAGAAAGGATCCTTCCAGCTTGGGTAAACACAAGAGTGTACTACAATGCTCAAGCTGTGAAGCATCCTACTCAGGCCGCGGTGTTCTTTCTCTCAATATCCAGAAGCACATGGTGCATTCATGGTAAACTTAGATGAGAATCACATTCCAAGAAGCTATGAAGAGGCAATGGAGGATAAGGAATGGAAGGAATCAGTAGGGCTGAGGCAGGAGCTATGATAAAGAATGATACATGGTTTGAAAGTGAACTACCAAAAGGGAAGAAGGCAGATCTAGTAAATGGATCTTCACAATCAAATACAAAGCTGATGGACAGATTGAGAGGAAGAAGACTAGATTAGTAGCAAGAGGGTTCACTCAAACATATGGAGAGGATTACATTGAGACATTTGCACCAGTAGCCAAGTTACACACCATTAGAATTGTACTAAGCTTGGCGTTAACCTTGGATGGGGATTGTGGCAAATGGATGTGAAGAATGCATTCTACAAGGAGAACTTGAGGATGAAGTCTACATGTATCCTCCACCAGGTCTTGAACATCTAGTGAAGAGAGGGAATGTACTGAGGCTAAAGAAGGCTATCTATGGGTCAAGCAATCACCAAGAGCATGGTACAACAAGTTGAGCACAACTCAACAGCCGAGGTTTTAAGAAGTCTGAATTGGACCATACTCTTTACCCTCACTACTCCCTCAGGTATGCTGCTCTCCTTGTGTATGTGGATGATATCATTATCACGAAGTGATAAGGAAGGTATCAAAGCAACCAAGGAGTTTCTAAAGTCTATGTTTGAAATAAAAGACTTGGGAGAAATGAAATACTTTTGGAATTGAGATTTGTAGATCCAAGGAAGGTTTGTTCATGTCCCAAAGGAAGTATACACTTGATCTTTGAAAGGTGCAGGTGCTATGGAGGCAAGACAGCAAGGATGCCAATGGAAGATGGCTACAAAGTACCAAGAGAGGGGAGATTGAAGACAGCAAGCCATTTCATGATCCTAAACTCTATAGAAAACTTGTTGGCAAATTGATTTATCTAACCATCACAAGACCTGATATATGCTTTGCTGTGAATCAGGTGAGTCAACACATGCAGCTTCCAAGGAACATCATTGGCGATGGTGGAGAGGCTGCTGATGTATCTAAATGGCTCACGGATCAAGGTGTATGGATGGGCAGTGGAAGCACGAATGGTGCTATTGTGATGCTGATTAGGTGATGAGCTGACGAAGATCAACAACCGCTATTGCACATTAATTGAGGCAACTTGGTGACTTGGAAGAGTAAGAAACGTAGGTGGTGTCATGCTCTAGGCGAAGCTGAATATGAGCCATGCTGAAGCTTACAAACGAGCTAGTTTGGATCAAGGGCATCTTGAAGCATTTGGAGATAGCACAAGACACCCAATGACAATGCATTGTGACAACCAGGTCACCATTCACATAGCCTCCAACTCGGTGTTCCATGAGAGAACAAAGCACATTGAGGTTGATTGCCACAAGGTGAGGCAGATGATTGTCCTAGAGTCATCTTGCCATGTTATACTAGGAGTGAAGATCAGTTGGCTGATGTATTCACCAAGGCTGAGGCAAAGACAATGGAGTCCATTCATATCAGATTGGGCCTCATTGATCTTGGGAAGAGAAGCAGCTGATCCTCTAGTCATGATCTTTACTCTTTTTCCTCATTAAGGTTTTGTCCCAATGGTTTTCCTTAGTGAGGTTTTTAATGAGGAAGATCTCATGCTGTCCAAGCTTAGTCTTCACAAAGCTAAGCTTGAGGGGAGTGTTGAGATGAAGAGTGTCAAGTGAAGAATGATGGGGTTGAAAGAATGAAGAAGAGGAAGGATAGAAGGTTTGGGAGCTTTGGGATCAGCCTGTCCGCACAAGGTCACATGGTCAGACATGACAGGACAGGCCGCACAAGATAGGATCGACCAAAGCTCAACCAAACCTCACCATAAGTTATCCAAGTTACTTAAGTAAAGAGGAGAAGTTACCTTGGCCTTTGTGAGTGGATCAGACCGCTGGAAAGGATAAGGAGAGTCTTGGACAGGCTGGCCAGCTGGACACGAGCAAAAGGTCGAGCCAGCTAATGAAGGCTCACACGCCGCTCACCTCATTGGACAAGTTTGAAATGGCCATTGACTCCACATGCTTACCTTATCCTCTTAAGCTACTTAAACCCTAGTCTCTTCTCTTATAAAGTTGTAAACACTCTCATTAATAGGATCAAGAAAGTTTTGAGTCTTTTCTTAGTCTTTAATCTCAATGGTTCCATATTAGACTCATAATCTCATTTCATACTCTAATCTTCTAAATCGATTCTAGTCTTTCCTAAACACTCAGATTACTCTAAACATTACTAAAAATCTCAATAGGAGTTGGCATGAAGAAGTTATCCCACTTTCAAATCGTGATTCCAGCCCCTTTGGGAATAGCACGTTTCTTCGCGTCCAATCAAACCAGGATGAATCTCTTTGTAAGAGGCTTGATTTGGATACATAAAGTGGTGGAAAATCTCCAGGAAGTTGAATAAATCTCATGAGTTGGCATGAAGAAGTTATCCCACTTTCAAATCGTGATTCCAGCCTAGCTTTGAATAGCACAGCCTTCTTCGCGTCCAGTCAAACCAGGATGAATCTCTTTGTAAGAAGCTTGATTTGGACACGAAGTGGTGGAGAATCACCCGGAAGTTGAATAAATCTCATAGGAGTTGGCATGAAGAAGTTATCCCACTTTCAAATCGTGATTCCAGCTTCCGCTTGGGAATAGCACGCTTCTTCTTCGCTCTAATCAAACCAGGATGAATCTCTTTGTAAGAAGCTTGATTTGGATACATAAAGTGGTGGAGGATCACCAGGAAGTTGAATAAATCTCATAGGAGTTGGCATGAAGAAGCTATCCCCTTTCAAATCAGTGATTCCGCTTCCCAGCTTTGGGAATAGCATTGGCCGTCGTCCAATCAAACCACGATGAATCCCTTGTAAGAAGCTTGATTTGATACATAAAGTGGTGGAGAATCACCAGGAAGTTGAATAAATCTCATAGGAGTTGGTGAAGAAGTTATCCCACTTTCAAATCGTGATTCCAGCCTCCCTGCTTGGGAATAGCACAGCCTTCTTCGGCTGCTCCAATCAAACCAGGATGAATCTCTTTTAAGAAGCTTGATTTGGATACATAAAGTGGTGGAGAATCACCGGAAGTTGAATAAATCTCATAGAGTTGGCATGAAGAAGTTATGCCACTTTCAAAATGTGATTCCAGCTTCCAGCTTGGTAATAGTATACACTTTGTGTATGTAGAGTGATGAATAAATATCAAGAGATGATTAGTGTAGATTTGGAGATTTAAGAGAGACTAAGAGAATAAAGAACAAGAGAGAATACTCAAAACTCCATTGGATTGATTAATGAGAGAGTTTACAACATATATAGAGTAGGATACATAAAAACGCCCAGGTTCACTAGCTAGATAAGAAGCATGTAGTCAAAGATGCCTTATTCAAACTAGCCAATAAGGTTCCTAACATGCTTGGGTATCTTGCTTTAGCTTCCAGGTGTGCCAGCCTGTCTAAAGTTCTTCGACCAGACCTTATCCAAACTCCTCCTTGCTTATCCATACTCCTGCATTTTCACTCTCCAAATAGGTGCAAGGTAACTTCCCAAGTCTTATAACTTCAGTTACCACAGTAACATAAAGTTACTGTAGTAAATCACCAAAGTTATCAGCCTGCTCCAAATTCTTCCTCTATCCATGTATCAACTCTTCATCTCCTCATCTCAACATTCTCCTCAAGCTTGACCAT